>PVKU01000536.1:0-192097 GCA_004027475.1 Anoura caudifer
GACGGGATGGGAGTAGAAAACAGAAAACTGTATAAGAACAACAATTAAAATAAAATTTAATTAAAAAAATAGTCATGGGGATAAAAAGCACAGCATAGGGAATATAATCAATAATATTGTAGTAACTACAGATAGTGCTAGGTTGGTACTTGAAATATTGGGGGATCACTTTTTAATGTATATGATTGTCTAACCACCACGCTGTACACTTGAAATAATGTTGAATGTCAACTGTAATTGAAAAATAAAAAAAAAAATAAATTAAAAAAATATATAATTAAAAGAATTGCTGGGAGATTTAAAAGAGATTAATGCAGTTCTTAGCACATATTAAGGATATAATATACATTCTTCTTCCACCATGCATTCTCTCATTCAAAAAAAAAAAAAAAAGAAATGTTCAAATTAAAACTATAAATTATTATACCCATATTGTTATCCTACCAACCACACTCAAGTAGGCCTTACTTCTACTGGACACTGTGTGTGTGTGTATGTACATATATGAAATACACATGTATATGCAATACATGTATGTATTTTAAAAAGAGAAATTCTGCAATTTACACCAACATGAACGAACCAGAGCCATTATGCTAAATGAAATAAGCCAGATAGAGAAAGATAAAATACTGGATGGTATCACTTTACATGTGGAATCTAAAAAAAAAATCAAACTCAGAAACAGAGAGTAGTATGGTGGTTGCAAGGGGTTGGGGGGGTGGCAGAAGTGTAGAGGTTGATAAAAGGGTTGATATATCTTTCAGGTATGAGATAGTGTCTGAGGATCTAATGTAGAACATGGTGACTACAGTTGATAGTACTGTACTGTATCAGTAAAATTTGATGAGAGAACAGAACTTAAAGTGCTTTCACCCCCAAGAAGATAGTGTGAGGAGATAGACATTTAATTAACTTGACTGTGGGAATCCTTTCATCATGTATATGTATATCAAATCATCACCTTGTATACTTAAAATTTTTTATTTGTCAATTATATTAGCTAGGAAAAAAGTAAGAAGGCATCTTATCTACTAGTAGCTATAAGGACACTACTAACTTGTAACCTTCAGGGCTAGCAGAGGTCTCCACCAATAATGACAAAAGCACGCATCCTGCTTTTGCACAAGTCTAATACAATGAGTATATTACTTTGCTCAGAATGACCTAAACCTGAACTATTTAAAGATATTACTAGATGAAATCTATTAACTACAAAAGAATGCACTGACTTTTTTAAAGCCCAGAATATGGTTGCATAAAGCAATTCTACACCTTAAAACAGTTAATTGCCTACCAAAACAAATAAACAACCTAGAACTACCAAAAAAATTCAAGTATTACCAGCAATACCACATTATTTGAATCACCAATATGTAGTTACCATGACTTCACTAACCAGAAAGTCTTAGCCTAGGAGATCTACTACTGTAAGTCATACATGACCGCAACTGGTCTATTATTATTACATTGGTATGGTTTTGCAACTATAAAATCATATTAAAAATTCCTTTAGAACAATTCCATTGTTTGGGTACTTCTGGTATTTAGATTCCCAAATGAATAATTTCCTATAATAATATAATACCGAGTGATAAAATGGCTTCATAGTCATGTACTTCGTCTCTCTTAACAAACACACTTTCAAGAAAGCAAACTATACCATTTCACAAAAGTTTAAACGCAAAGGTCTATAGCAAGTAACACTACAGAATCCAATTAGGGTTTCAGGTTTAAAGGTCAGAGCCAGTCTCCTTTATCTCCTCTTACATCTCCTCTTATACACCTGAGTATTCATAGTCAAACACAAAAGAAAGTGATTTGAAGTCCAACTCCAACTTCGTTTTATAAAGTAACAAGTCTTTCAGTCAACAAAACTTTTAAGCTTTAAAGCTAATTTATTTTGTTTTAATACCTGCTTTGCAGCTTTCTTAGCTTCATGTTTCCTTTGATTTTTAAGGGCTGTTTTTGATAATGGTTTATCATTTCCTGGTTGTGGTTTCATATTCTGAGGTGGTTCCTCCTCATGCTATGGAAAAATGTAAAATAAACAACTTTGAAATAGAGTCCATGTTTTTTAAAACACATACAACAAATTATAAAACTTTGCTAATCTGGGATAAACTTATTTTAACAAATTTAAGATCACCGGCAAAGATTTCAAAACTCTGATTAGCAGTAGGCACATTTGAAGTTTGGTACGGGTTTAATGAGGATCTTCCTATTCACAGAAGTCTATTACATAAGAGTTAGCAAAATTCACTTCACTTTTGTTTAAACAATGGAATTTTTTTTAGTATTACTACTGACACATGATTCTTACGGAATTAGATACCAACAACAGTTTCTTCTGCAATCTTTTTGGATCTGACTACTGCCAACAGAAAGCCAGTTTCCTCATTTATTTTCTTTGCACTAAGAATTATTTGCTAGATCTTTGTAAAAATAATCCTCACTTGCTATGTGTATTGATTTTAAAATGAGAAAGGCAGTGGGGGTGAGGAAAGAGACAAAGAGGGAGAGAGAGAAACGCTGACTGGTTGCCTCCTGTATGTACCCCAACCTAGGTATGTGCCCTGACTGGGAAATGAACCTGCAATCTTTTGGGGGACAGAATGATGCTCCACCCAACCAAGCCACTGGCTATTTTCTAGTTTTTAACTTGCAAAATCAGAGATTAGAAGCTAAAAATCAAAGCAACTAAAAAAACTAAAACAGAAAAATAGATCAAATAGAAAGGAATAAGTAACTGCATAATTATAAATCCAGGATTAACATAGTGAAGTGGCCTATAAAATCTAAGTAACTTGTCAGATTATACAATGAAAATAGACAATAATTTCCATAATCAGTTATTTATATAACCAGAGAGATATCAACTATATTCCACAATAGAAAGAGGGTGAATTAAGATCAAGAAGCATCTAATGTACAACATGGTGACTACAGTAAATAACAATGTATTGTATGAACCAGGGCTGTCACACTCATTTTCACCGGGGGCCACATCAGTCTTGCAGTTGCCTGCAAAGGGCCGCATGTAATTTTAGGACTGTATAAATGTAACTACTCCTTAACGGTTAAGAAAGAGCTCCATGCTGCCACCGGGTAGAAACAAGGTAGGTACCTGGCCAGATAAAACAAGGTGGAGGGCCAGATTTGGCCTGCAGGCCTTGTGTTTGCCACCGTGGTATAAGTGAAATTTGCTAAGAGAGCAGAACAGAAATGTTCTCACTCTGAACAAAAATATTCGTCTACCAATTGATTCTCTCTGCATTGCTATTACCTCAGTGTGAACTGTCTCTTAGACTCTGTCACACTTAGCATATCAAAAGGACCAGATTTCTACGAAGATTCTTGATTACTAGGTTTCAGATCAGAGTTGTATTTGAAAGTGTTACGAGGAAATGGGCAGGGCTCAAACAGTTAAGATACAGAGGAATAAAAGAAACCACGGTGACTTCATCTTAGCAGTTGCATTAACTATTTCAGATCATCAAGTTCTTTGTGCATACATATCCTACTTGAAGCAACTGAATATAGGGTGGGGCAAAAGTAGTTGTGAGTACCTGCAACAAAGTTTATTCTTCAGTTACTATTTATTAATTATTGTAGTATTTTTCCATATGAACTGTAAACCTACTTTTGCCCCACCCTGTCTATAAAAACCCACACTGCAAAACAGAAAAACGTGGAGACCAAGCCTCTATCATTTCCTTTTTTTTTTTTTTTTGTCTCCAGTGCATGCAATGTGAGTTCAGATATACTAATATGTGCTGAGCATTTTTTTTATACATCAAAATTCTTTCAGTAGTGGGCTCTTCTACAGTACCTTGCTCTAGCTGAAAGTTTCTACTGATGAGAACTTCAAAAAATGACAAAGCAATTAAAAATGATGCAAGAAGAAAGAATGAGTTACAAATCTCTTCCACACTATGAGCATCATGTAGGCTGACAGACTTTCATTTAAGACAAAAAAATAATAATAATAATAATCCACACAGCTACTACAGATCATGAGCTTTTCTGGCTTTAGTACTATGTGCTCACTGTACATAATTTCATCCTTCCTAATAAAATTTGTTTATTCAGTTATTATCAATTATTATGTAACTGTTGGATGAACATAAAATAAAAGTGGAGGTTTTTTGAAAGCCAAGAAATACCTTCTAAGTATAATTTATATATGAAGTTTTACTTATAAAAAACACAATTTTTTTCCTTCAAGGGGAAGAATCCCAACGCCTTTTTTTCCTTCTGCTATGTAATTCCCCTGCCTTTGTGAAGTTATCAACTAGAACATCTTTGTTTCTAGTAATTTCTTGACAGCATTTTCTTTGTCATTTACCTAATTCTGGAATTAGACACAAACAAAAATTTCTTATTAGTGGTTACTTGAAATAAAATGATTTGTCAGGATCATGTAATTACCTTGTCACATACAAAAGCAAAAACTCAGTGAAAACCTTAAATGTTAAAAAATTTTGGTTTTAAGAAGTTCTTATCTAGTTTTATCACCATTTCAAACTATAATCTTTTTACATTAATTTCTCTACCTTCCTCCAGCGAAACAAACTAGTTTTATGGATCAGAGAATAAAAATATACACTAATTCAAAATTTCTTCCTCTTCTGCTATCTTACACAGATTTAGAAAGCAGGATAGGTTGAAGTTACTCCTGTTTTTTATCTTAGGTTAGAAACATTTCAATATACATCAGACAAAGCTAAAGACTACAATATACTTTCTTTTTCAATCTAATGAAAATATCATAAATAGGGCTTAATTTGTTAAATAAGTTTTTATATATATTTACTAAATAATTTAATACAACAGAAATGTTTAAACAGAACATTTTAAGAAGTCACAGACCACCACTACATTTTAAGGAAAAGGAAGGTTTGTTAGTTTTGTTTTGAGAGGGATAGGAGTGGCACAAGGTAGGCAAAGGAATATTTCATCCTTTAACAAAAATTTTATTTATTTATTTTTTGAGAGAGAGGAGAGGAAGGGAGGGAGAAAGAGAGGGAGAGAAACATCAACATTTGGTAGCCTCTCACTCGCCCTCAACTGGGGACTTGGCCTGCAACCCAGGCATGTGTCCTGACTTGTAATTGAACCAGTGACCCTTTGGTTCACAGGCTGGTACCCAATCCACTAAGCCACACCAGCCAGGGCAAATTCTTTACCCTTTTAAAAAGTATTTACTTGCTTGAGTTCCTAATAACTAAGTAACTATATATCCCTGTTTAGATCTATTGTATTGTCACCTTTCTAATAAATATCAGACAGACTTATAGAGCAACTTTACTCCTTGACATCATTCCAGAAACTAGGTTATTTATAAATGCTTTCTCCTGAGCTTTGAAATGCTAAAATTTTAAAGCAGTTAAGAATCTGACCGATGCAGTGGTAATAACTTTCTAACACAGGTAGAAACTGATGACCTAAGGACAACAAATCTTCTTTTCGAGCAACAGTGTTTTGGAAATAGAGAAATTTTACATAAATATTCAGACTTGTTTTATCTTGAAAAATCAAGTATTTTAGCAAACTGGGCCTAAAATCTCCTGTGGAAACAATGAGCTGCTGCTGTGTGGTGGAACGGCCTTTAAAGAGGGCAGGATCCCTTCCTGCCGCCGCCCTCTCCCAGTCACCACTGCCTTACCTTACCAGCCTAACCCAACAGGCATTTGAATTTGAGCCCATGATCTACAAAGTCACCGTGCCATGCTCAGTTATCTATCTCAGACATGCAAAATGTGAACTGTCTCACATTAACCTCTTTGTCAACTTAATATGAGCTGTTCACCATTTTCAGCAATAGGTGCCGCATGGTTTCTACTCTTGAGTTTATAATCTAATCAGGTACTAAGTAACACAAGAACATGCCTGAGGATAAGCAGGTCTAGGGAACTCCACACACTGGAAGTCCATACACTAGAAACCTTTTCCTACCAAAGTAGTAAAACTTGACTTACCAGTTTGGAATTGGTGATTGGTTTATTTCTTAAAGCTGGGGGTCTATAAGCTGTTGCAGCTTTAGGTTCTTCACTGGGTACGTCACTTGGAACTGCTTGGTAAGTTATTGTTTTTGCTGGAAATACTCCATCTAAAAATGGCTGCCAAGAAACCTGCCATAATTCTGCATTTGATGGCACATCATACTTGTGTAAGATGGAGCCAGTATAATGCCAAATCTTGTACCCATTATTAACACGTAACCTGGGAGCACACGTGGCTGTTAAAATATGCTCACCATCTGGGCACCAGGCAAAATATGTAGAATCAGAGGCCACTGGTTTAGAAATAAGTTTGTAGTTTTTAACATCCCACACTTCCATTTGTCCCCTCAGGTTTCCAAATCCAGCCAGCACTAATATGTGTCCATGAGGGCTATAGTAGGCTGCATTACGAGGACCAGTTCCAAAGTCAAACACAGGATCACACTTCAAGTTGAAAACTGTCGCTTTGGCAGGCATAAAACCATAAACAGCACAAAACTCAGTAGAGCTAGAATTCCAAACTACATCATAAATGGGGCCATTTTTTGCTAGAAAAATAATATAAAGCCCAAATTAGCAATGATTTATATTAATATAATGTTTATTAACACAAATTATAATTACATAATACTCAAGCATATCAAAAAGTAAAAAATATCCAAAAACTTTATGGTATGTTAAAATTAAAATACTTTTACATGATATACTATGGAAATTACTGTATAATCAAATTTATTTAAGAGTTGCTAATAAATCTTAATTTCTTTTACATTTTGGCAATGTGGGTTCATAGCAGTATAGGTCATTACTACTAGTTATTAACAAACTAGTTTTTATTGAACTAGGTAGTATATATACATAGTAATAAAAATATAAACTATATAAAAAAACATACCACAGAAATAAGTCCCTCTACTAGGGGTGTGCAACCCTTTTGGCGTCTCTGGGCCACACTGGAAGAAGAAAAGTTGTCTTGGGCCACACATTAAATACACAAACCTTAACAAAAACTGATGGGCAAAATAACAAAAAGGTTTTAAGTAAATTTGTAATTTTGCGTTGGGCCACATCATGGCCATCCTGGGCCTCAATGCAGCCCATGGGCCGTGGGTTGGACACCCCTGGTACACAAAGGCAACCCTCTGGTATATTTCTTGCATATGCTTTCAGACTATTTTTGTTGAAATTAAATCTCTTTCTCTTAAACACATATAAAACCCCCAAAGTTCTAAATCTCTGTTGTTTTATTTTAATACTCTGTCTTGGAGATGTTTCCACATAAGCACCTTATGATCCACTTTATTCTTTTTCAGCTTCACTGTATTCCATTACAAACCTTTATATACACTCTCCACTGTGAGCATTCACAAATACATCTGCAGAAGTGAAACTGTCTGGTCAAAGGGTGCACACCTTCACTCCCTTGATGACACACCACCAAGATGTCTTTCAAAGAAGTGCCAACTACACTATCAATGATTTTTGACAATGCAGAGTTCCCCTCACTCTCACTCATGCTGTGTGGTTCCACATGTCTACATTTGCCAAGCTAATGATGTGAAAAACCGTATCTTGTTTTCCTATTTCTTTTATTATAAACTAAGCATCTTTTAAATATATTTATGCATAATTTCATTTCTTTTTCTGTGGACTACTTTTTACTATCTCATGACTATTTTTCAGTTATTGGTCTTTTATTGACTTCTTTGATATGTTAACAAAATTCACCTTTCTCATACTCATCCCTTGTCTGTCTAAAAATATTTTTCCCCATTTTTTGGTTTGGCTTAATTTATGAAATCTTTTCTTCCCTAAATCTAGAAATCTATAATTTTTATATATTAAAATTTATCACTTTTCTTTAGAAACTTTTTTTCTACTTTAAGACTAGGGGGAAAAAAATCTCAAATATTTGCTTTTAGTTTTGTATTTTTAAGTATAAATTTTTTGGCCCAACTGCATTTTATTTTGGTGTCGAGGCAGCATTATTAACTTTTTGTTTCAAATAGCTAGACAGTTTACCATATATTTTTAAAAAGTCAGTATTTTCCACCATTGTTTCATGTCTTGACTTTGTTATACAGCAGCAGCTGTGGAAGTATGGTTCTCTTTCTGGGTTCTGCTCTGTTTCACTGATTTATTATCTTTCTATCCACCAGACAAAACCAGTGTCTTAATTACAACAGCCTTGCACTTTAGTATCTAGCAGTGCCAGAACTTCCCAGCCTACTCTTCTTTTGCAGTTTTCAAAACATTCTTGCATGTTTATTTTTTAGTAAACTTTAGAATCAGCTTACCTAAGTTCAACCTACTGGCATTTTAATTTCATTTTTAGATCAATTTGGAGAGTAGTGACATCTTTATAAAATTCTTACTGAAAGTCACAATTTGTTTCTCAGAAGTTTTTGAAGTTTTCTTCCTATCAGACCTATACTATTTCTTGTTTTTTTTTTTTTTTATTGCTACATATGAAACCCTCCTTCCATTGTGCTTTTTTTAAAGTGGCTGTCGTTTATACTGTGACTTCATCTATTAGCTAAGATGATTTTATTTTGTCTTTTTAAAAGTGCATATTTATCTTTTGATCAGTTACACTGACTAGATCTTTCAGAATGTTAAATAGTGGAAAGGGAAGTCATCCTTGTTTTGTTTCCCTCTTCTATAGAATAGTTTTCATTTTTACAAGTTCAATTCAAAATGAAAATGTTAAAGATTTGCCAGAATTTTAAAACTATGTTATTTTACAGTTACTTTAGCTCCTTAAAGCAAAAGATGAAGTGCTAGCATTCTTCAATTCTGAAGATAGTGCTAAACTCACTAGATCAACTTACTATCCTAGTAAGTTAAATTAGTCCCAAAAGAGCTAGGACAATGGAATTGCCTCACTCTGCAAGTTTTCTACTAGTATAACTAAACTAACTAATAGGGTTCTGTCAAAATAAGGTATTTGGAGATGATTGTAAAGTTTCTTAACGAAGAGGAATTTTATCTTAAAGGTTATAAAATACGTGAGTTTTATCACCTGATCAAGAATTTAGATTACATCATCATTTTTTTACTGTCCTTGTTTTTCATCAAAGGAAGACCACTGAAATACTCACGTAACTGCACTACGGCACTTTCTCCGTTGGTTGCAATGTAGTGCAGCGTCTGTTCCCCATAGTAGGAAGCCCCTGTTTTGTCGACATCTGTACTTGCTATCACCAACACAGCAGTAGCTGCAACAGTAAAAACTTAATTAGATTTAAAGCATAAATTAACCTAATAGTGATAAAAAATATATTATACAATGTAACAAATCCATGTAAATTTTCATTAAATAAGCACTGTTATTTTTTTCCCTGTACACAAAAGAATACAAGTTAAATCTATACTTGATAAACAAAATGAGATTAAAATATATTTCCATACCTTTTTTATTCCATAGCATTGTAACCTTATCTGCCTTAAAGAAACTTTTATTGGCTAGAGCTGCATGAGGTCCATCGAAGTTGGGGTATTGATACAATCTAACAAATGAAGGGGCACCCTTACTTCCAGGAACATAAACAGCCACCTAAGATACACAGATATAAATCATTTAACTTTTTGAAGCATATAAACTAAGATGGGTATCACTAAAAACTATGAAAAAGGTTAATTTTATAACATTCCACATGAACGAACAAAAACATAGCAATTACCTTGTATGGTTGGGGTCCGGGTGATAACACGAAATCATTAATTTTTTGCAAATGCAGTTTATATGCAATTGTGTCTAAAAAAAAAGTAAAGGGTGTTAGATTGATGGGAGACGCTAACAGTGATATGTTAAATTCTGAATACATTATAGAAGTTAATGTAACTGTTCACTAATAGTTTGTTCATTGCAGTCTCATGTAGGTGAGACAGAGTGACACAGGGTAAAAAGCATGGGGTGGGAGCAAGACAGATCTACACCTGAATTCCTACTTGGTCACTTACTAGCTGTGTGAACTTGGGCAAGTAATAAGATTATACACTTAATTCCCAGTGATTGGTATTTAAGAGCACAGTGCCAGGCCATAGCAGGTATTCAATAAATGTCAGTTCTCGTTCCCTTCAACCTCTGAAATGAAGTAGTCTTAAGGTGCATTAGAAGGGAAAGATACTTTAGCCTGCTAACAGAGAATGTGGATATAGTCTATAACTAAGTACATGACAATAATGATCACAAGAATAAAAATGGCTGACATTTATTAATTACTAACGCTGTGCCAGGCAGTCAGAACCCATGTTTTAAACAATACTGCTCATATAGTTAATGGGATTGAGAGCTATTACACCATCTTTGTTCAAACTCAGAGATCAACAGCTGTTCAAAAGTAGCACACCAAACTGCAAAACTGGCAGCCCCCTTCTTTTGGCATGCTCACAAATAGGCAAGCAAGATAAGCCAGCAAGTGAACCCCAAATCAGTGGGGGCCAGAATGAGTCTCAAAAGCAGAAAAAGGAAGTATACAGCTATAATGATTATGTGAGTGGTGCTTAAAATTAGCCTGCATGCCACCTTTGGTACAGGTGAACAGAGTTACCAATTCCTATTCTACTTTAATATAGTCAAATGTGTAGTGTCACTAATGGGATAAAGAACTGTGAAACCTTTTAAATAATTTTCAGTAATGATGTTACTGGTATTACTGTTAGCACTGTTATTCTAAGAACACTATGTGGTTAATATGTAGCAAAGCAAATGAATAATTACGTGAATGTGATATTCTCAAACTGTCACCCATGGTATCCCAGAGAATCAGGATTCCTGGTGTTGGCCAAAGGCAATACAAATATAAGATATAAAAAAAGAAGAAAAAAGGCCTAGAAACAATGATCAACACAGTAGCAGTAAGAACTCCCTACCCCTAGACTGTGGTCTCTAAATACCACTTTCCACTAAAAGGAACCAGAGTATCTAGAATAATTGACTTATTCTAGGTATGTAGCAGAAAATATTAAGACAAAACAATCTTAGAACAGCTTGTTTTACCACATAGCAAAAAAGTCATTAAAGACTAATTAACTGATGATGCATTTGGTCATAATTTGACCAAAAATAATTTGATAATTTGAGCATCAAAAATAATAATCATTGCAATCTACTGAAACACATCATATAAATCCATAGTTCATAAAGATGGGTGGGGAAGTTAATTAGCTGCAATGAAGACTGCTAAAGAAAGAACTCATTATATTAAAAGTGATATAGGGAAAGAAAATCCTGCCTTTCCCATATGAATAGTACTACTAGGTAACCAGATAGAAGATGAGAAAATTTCTCTTTATAGTAGTACAGCTAATACATGAAAGAGGAGGAGGGTAATGAAAACATCACCAATTTGCAACCACTCACAAAATAATGGATCCAGGCATTGAACGTGAATGTCAGCTAACCCCCTACAAAATTCAAAACAGTAAGACTGCAGTACGTGCTTCTTGATAAAAGAATTCAATACTGCCCTATGATGTAGTCTTATCCTCACCTCCCCCAGAAAGTAAGAATCTGAGGCTGACCAACCCTAGATCCAAATTATTGGGTTGGCCAAAAAGTTTATGTTTTTTTTTCTGTACAATGGCTCTAGTACTGCCTAGTTGTCTTTAACTTCATTCAAAACAATTTTGTTAAATTATACTGTGACAGCTGTCATATCAGTGTGCATTTAAAGAAAATCTTATCATGCAGCAGAATGGAGAGCCCAGAAATAAACCCATGTCTCTACAGCCAGTTAATATTCAACGAAGGGGGCACAAGCATACAATGGAATAAAAATAGCCTCTTTAATAAATGGTGTTGGGAGAACTGCACTGGTACATGCGAAAAAATGAAACTAGACCACTAGCTTACATCATACACCAGAATAAACTCAAAGTGGATAAAGAACTTATATATAAGTCATGACACCATAAAAATTCTAGAGGACAACATAGGCAGTAAAATTTTAGATATCCCATGCAGCAATATTTTTGCAGATATATCTCCTAGGCCTACAGCAAGGGAAATAAAGGAAATAATATACAAGTGTGACTACATCAAATTAAAAAGTCTCTGCACAGCTAAAGAAACCATCATCAAAACGAAAAGGGAACCAATTGTATAGGAGAACACATTTGCTAATGATACATCAGACAAGAGTTTAATCTCTAAGATATATAAAGAACTCATATGACTCAACACCAGAAAGACAACCCAATTAAAAAATGGGCAAAGGACCTGAACAGACACTTCTCCAAGGAGGATAGATGGCCTATAGGCATATGAAAAATGTTCAACATCACTAGCCAACAGAGATGCAAATTAAAAACATAATGAGATACCACTTCACACCTGTGAAAATGGCCATCATTAATAAATCAACAAACAAAAAGTGCTGATGAGGAAGTAGAGAAAAGGGAACCCTAGTGTACTGTTGGTGGGAATGCAGACTGGTACAGTCACTGTGGAAAACAGTATGGAATATCCTCAAAAAATTAAAAATGGAACTGCCTTGTGACCCATGGAGTCCACTGCTGGGATTATACCCCAAGAATCCTGAAAAATCAATTCAAAATACACCCCTATATTCATAGCAGTGCTATTTACAATCACTAAGTGCTGGAAACAGCCCAAGTGCCCATTAGTAGATGAATGGATTAAAAAACTGTGGTACACTTACACAATGGAATACTATGCAGCAGAAAGAAGGAATCCCTACCTTTGCGACAACATGGATAGAACTAGAGACTATGATGCTACTAACTAAGTAAAATAAACCAGTTTCAAAAGACAAATACCATATGACCTCACTCACTTATAACTGGAACTTAATGAATAAAATAAACTGAGAAGAAAAATAGAACTAGAGACATGGAAACATGGAACAGAATGAGAGGCGTAGGGGGTGGGAGGAGATGGTGTGAGGAAGGAGAAGGGACTCAGAGGAGTAAGGAGTCAAAGAACATGTATGAATGACATATAGGCATGGACACCAGAGAATGGATTGACTGTAGGCTATAGGAGTGGGATGGGTGGAGGGGGGCAAGGACAACTGTAATAGAATAAACATAAAAAAATAATAAAAACTTATTGAAAGTGGTAAATTTTTGTGCAGCCATTTAAATACTGAAGATAGAATAGAATAGGCAACATTTTTGGTATATCATGCTTTATTATTTCAAGAAAGGTAAAAACACTACTGAAATGCAAAAAAAGATTTGTGCAGAGTATGGAGAAAGTGCTGTGACTGACTGAATGTATCAAAAGTGGTTTGTGAAGTTTCTTGGATACTACTGACATTTTGGTCAAATAATCCTTTGCTGTGGGACTGTCTTATGCATTAGAAGATGTTTAGCAGCACCCCTGACCTCTACCCACTAGCAGTCTATACAGTAGGAGGTAGACAACATACTAAAAATATCCAAATCAATGAAAATGAAAAATGTGTCTTTTATTTTACGGAAAAAACTAAATGTACTTTTTGGCCAACTCGACAGTTACTTACAGGGGACAGAAGAACATGTTAAATTATAGGATGGGATACAATTCAAACCATGAGAAAATATACAGGACAAGTAACCTTGTTTAAGTAATAAACTGCAAGAGGGAAAAAAGAGATAGAAGGGGAAACTGTAGCTTATAATTGTAATGTGAGAAACCTTTCTTCGATCCTGAGTTTTAAAATATGGTAATTGTAACACTGCAATTATTAGAAATTAAACACTGGACAGATATTTCATAATCTGTGATAATGACATTTTGATCAAGTTAAAAAAAATAAAGAGTCCTAATCTTCTGAGATACATACTGAGATATTTACAGGTAAAATTATGTGATCTCTAGGATTTGCTGTAGCAGAGTATGAGAGATGGAAGATGGACAGATGTATGGATGAGGTAGGATGGGCAATGAGTTGATAATTATTGGGACTAGGTATCTAATTTTGTGTTTAAATTCTGTACAATAAAACATTTATTTGTAACACATAATTTCAATAGTAAATAAATTCAGAAAGAGACACTTAAATGTCTTAGTCTAATAGAAATTTAGATAATAAAAAGCTATTTTAAAAGAAAATCTTTGTGGTATAAAATTTCACTAGCATTTAGATTTATTAGTTATCCAAATGAGTTAATATAACAGCAATTATAACATATTTTATGTTTACATATAGCATATATATTAATATATAGCGGTGCATTAATATAGTAATGTTATTTTGGACAACTCTATGATACTATATAAAGCAATAAAAACTATATACATTTATAGTAAATAATAAAATTATTTCCATACTGAAATTGTTATTTTCAAAGAAGTGAACTTCATTGTTAACATTTCGGGCACAAATAGTTTCATCTTCTGACCAGGATGGACACCTACATCGAAAAGAATATAAAAAAATTTTAGACAGAATATTATATCACATGTTAACATGTTAAAGTTTGTGATATTGTTTACTATTGAAGGAAAATTACTTAAGATGTTAAGTCAGTTGCTAATAGTTTTAGTTAGTATATGTAATAGAAAAATATTACTCCTTTTCAGTCAAATACTAAACAATAGAAAAATCAAGTGTTTATTTCATGCCTACATACAAAATCCATAAAGATCTACATTTTGGTCTGACAAGTTACTTTATAAACAAATACTAAGAAATAAGTGTTATACAATAAAAATGTTTCAATTATTTTATAAATAATAAGTATTTTAAAGCATTTATTTACCAATTTTGCATCTTTTTCTGGATGAAAGACTTCAAACACATGCCAGTTTTCACATCATAGAGTTGTAGGTTGGGAACCCCAGCTGTGCCATCTTTAGAAGCTACAATAAAAACAAAATTTTTAATAGTAATTGTCCCCTAACACTAGTTACAAAGATTTCATTCTTAGAAAAAAACTTGAACAAGATTATACAGATCAAGTAAGAGAGTTGCTTTAAATAAACTTTCCCTACTATCTTTAATTATGGATTTACTCACCCATTCCTAAAGGCACAATGATAGCAGTTTGAGCGAAATTTCAGCATTTCTGAAATGAGTTAATTACTACAGATTTTAAGATTATATAATAGATTTCTTGTTTATTAAGGTTGACATGGTTTGCTGTTAAGTGGATGAAACTGTCTTATGAAACCTTGTATCTGTAAGTCACTCACATACACACAATTATATAAAACCATTCTTGATTCTCAATTTCCCTTTTATTTACTTGGAAATAGAAGATTCATTAGAGTCCATGCCTCCTGGACACACAAACCCAGAAGGTTTACAGTTGTACAAGGAACTATTACATATTTACTTAACAATATCCATATAATTAGAACATGCTTCCTAAAATAAATCCCAATACCAATTCTTAGTATTTTATTACCTATCTATGAAGCACAGCTGTATAAAATGTTCACATGACATATTAGTGTATCTCCAAGAATATTAGACAATGGCACACCACTTCCTATTCTTCGTCATACCATAATATTTCTTAGATGTTGAGCCTACTGTACTTTCTCTTTCATTTATAATGTTTAAAATTTTTTTAACAGTTGTTATGAGTCTCAATTTTTGAGATCTTCTCTATTCAGTGGTTACTTACTGTCTAAATTTTCCCTTGGTTTTTTCTTTTCCTCTACCTCATGATGGATCTTTTCACTAACTTACTTATTATACCTTCAAATTAATTAAAGTACATTATATTTGGGGGATATAAGATTCATTGTTGATTAAAAATATTTACACTATTTACTATCATAAAGACTGATTATTTTCTAATAAGGTTATAAACTCTCTTCCCCCCCCACTGTATTGAATTGGTCCTGTTAGAATATTTTTATAAATTGGAAAGTACTTACTAGTGTAAGGCTGCCAAGTTGCCAGGACAGTGTTTTTTGGTGAGAATTCAAGGCAAACTGCCTTTGGAAGGTCGAAGGAGTGCAGTAGTTCCTTGTTAGTGACACTGATAATATTTACTCTGGTTTCAAAAGAAATTACTTCAGCAACGAAATATGGTTTCACAATAGCCAGCACTATCAAAAACATTCATATCTCTTTTCAAATACAGATCACTCTGTTCATTTTTCATAAAAACCCATTTTTGGTTATAGAAAATACCCAATAATCACCTTATCTGAAAGAAGTATACATTTTACCAAAAGACCCCTATGTAAGGTTGGTGTTGAGAAATAATATGGAGTTAGCAGAAAGACACGACAGATGATTCCACCTTCAGCTGAAAAAAAAAAAAGGCCTTTAAGAGAGTTAACTTATAGAGAAGCTGAGGTGCATCAAAACAAAGAGAAAAAAAGATGTGCTAAAACAGAAGTACAGTTTACTTTAATTTTATTATTTATTTATTTATTTTTGCTTAATTAATAGGCATTCATTTCTTAAAGTTCTGGAGGCTATGGAGTACAGGATCAAGGTGCTGGTGGATCTGGTTCCTATTGATTCCCTCTTTCTGGCTGGTAGAAAGCTGCCTTCTTTTTGAGTTCTCATCACAGAGAAAAAATGTATTCTAAAGTGAGTAAATGAAAGCTGCAGCACCTGAGGAAATCAGAAAAGACTTTCGATGTCTACTAAAATCTCAGAAGTGGTCTCCAGAGCAGGGATGTCCCACCAGTCATTCAGGGGCCACGTGATGCTCAGGATGGCTGTGAATAAGGCCCAACACAAAACTGTAAATTTACTTAAAACATTATGAGATTTTGTGTGTTTATGTGTGTGTGTGTGTGTGTGTGTGTGAGATTATGTGTTGCAATGTATTTAATGTTGGCCCAAGACAATTCTTCTTCTTCCAGAGTGGCACAGAGATGCCAAAAGGTTGGACATCCTTGCTCCAAAGAACAGGCTATAAGAATTATTGTAGTATGATAATGACAGAGATTTACAATAACTGTGTAATAAAAACTTTCCAGTTTTTAGGACATACCATGTTCTGGTCTATCTACATTTTTTTATTTAACACTCACAGCAGTCTTAACAGGATAGGTATTACCATCTCCCTTTTACAAATGTCACTAATAAATGCCAGCGCCAACCTTTAAAACCAGGTTGGTGACTTGCTATCATGTACTCTTTAGGGTAAAAAAAAAAAAAAAATCCATCTTATTCCAGAAATTGCTTAAAGTTACTTTGTTGTACTCAAGTTTGAGGACACTGAGTTAGGATAAACAGAAATAGGTAAGAATACAAGATGACTGCACATTGTTCTTACACACAAAGACACACAAGATTTTGTACAACTTTCTGTAAATTATATATTTTAGAATTACATGAAACTTTCTTTTTTATAGTTGATAATTTTTATTAGTTATTCTTAGTTTAACAAAGGGTTTTATTTTTTTAAAAAATCACATATTTAAAGAAAAATCAGTTACTCTCTGACTTAGCTGACCATGAACTCAGCAGAGACCACAAACACTGTATCTGTTTTTCTTGCGCAAAGAACATGATAATATATCATTGTGGCCACAGTGCTTTAAGGAAATAAATGCTAGAACCAGGTACAGAAAATACCTATTAAAAAGATGGACATAACATATGGAGACATATTAAAAAGATTCAGAGTTGAATCCAATGGAAAGCCAAGAGGAGATATGAGATATATAAAATTATAATAATTGCCAAGGTAAAAACTGATTTACTTAACAAACTCTAAGCTAGAATAGGGTTACCATAAAAAGATACAGACAATGAAAAGAAGTATAACAGGTCCTATTAGACAGTAAATATTTATTAACTTATTACTCAAATAGTATAAACTAAAATATGGATTTAAAAAAATAAAAGCCAAAATCCCACAAAAGATTCACCAAAAAAAAAGTAATATTGCTAAATCATAAGAAAATCTGAGAGTACATGCTTTCACTGAACTGAGATTAAGACTGTCAACATTGTGGTAAGATCCAACATAATTATACATAGTAATTTGAGAGTAGTAGTTTACTGGTCGGATTTAATAATTTTAAAAATAAAAATAGAGACTAAAATTTTTAATTATGAAAGCTAATTCTGCCAGCTTATAGTCATAAAAACTGAATCAACTAATTCAACACAATCTTTTTAGCATTAATTTTTAAAAACCATGCATTTAATCCAATCTGACCTAATAGTTGAAAGACTTCAGAATACATTACCACTGTATAAAAATCAATTTAAAAATGTACTTTTGAGCCTTGGTTGGTTTGGCTCAGTGGATGGAGTGCTGGCCTGAGAACAAAAGGGTTGCTGGTTTGATTCCCAATCAGGGCACATGCTTAGGTTGTGGGACAGGTCCCCAGTAGGGGGCACACAGAGGCAACCACACATTCATGTTTTTCTCCATCTCTTTCTCCTTCCCTTACCCCTCTCTAACAGTAAAAAAACAAAAAATCTTTTAAAAAATGTACTTTTGAAACTAACATATGTCTTTGCACCCTTTTTTGAAAAAACATAAGATTTTACATCTGATTAAAAACAACAAGCCCTGGCCAGCATGGGTCTGTCGGTTGAGCATTATCCTGCAAAGCCAAAGGTTGTCATCATCAATTCAATTCCCCACCACGGCGCATACCTGGGTAGTGGGACTGGTCCCCCATTAGGGCGTGTACAAGAGGCAACCAACTGATGTTTCTCTCCTTCACATTCTCCCTACCTTCCCCTCTCTCTAAATAAATAAATTAAATCTTAAATAAAATAGACTTTCAACCAAGGAACAAATATTTGGTCATTTTCCTGGTTCTCTGAAGTGTTACACTATGGAAAAATTAAAAAGGACTGGTTTTCTTAGCAAAACTATGAGCATTTAATGAAAATACTTACTTTTTTTGCAAGACCACTTTGTAATCTGATTATTTTATGTAATATAGACGATACTAAACACACGTTTGATTCACTTACAAATAATTAGGTATATAGCTAATTATTTAATAATTCTTTTTTTAAAAGATTTTATCTATTTTTAGAGAGATAGGAAGGGAGGGAGGAAGAGAGGTAGAGAAACATCAATGTGTGAGAGATACATCGAATGGTTGCCTCTCCTATGCCACAAACCAGGGACTTGGCCTGCAACTCAGGCGTGCGTCCTGACAGGGAATCCAACTGGCTATCCTTTGGTTCGCAGGCCATCACTTAATCCACTGAGCCACACCAGTCAGTACATACCTATATACTTTTATACACAAAAAAACCTAATAGCAATAACTGCAGACAATGTTACCAATTTCACAGCAAAGATATATAAAGTATCTAAATCTAGGGTAAATAAATAAAGAATTATTCTCTAAGTGTTAGCGCAGAATTTAAGAAGCCCTAACCAATAACCTAGAACACTATTTAAAACAACCTCTCAGATTACTCAACATTAAAGTAAATACCCTTTTTTATATGTTAGTTTTTAATTCTAAGTAACTAGATAACTCAAATGGATCATGGTCCATAAATTGAAACTAACAGCTCTGGAGGTATTCCATGGAAGTTACGTTACAGATAACACCTAGTTGCATCATGACATTAAAAGATGGACTTTATTAATGATACCCAAATACATGTCACTCAAATAATGCCAGTTATGTTTTATATTAATGTCACATGCATAAAATGTTATATAAATGAACACTAACTTTTCTCCGTTGCTCCAGGCAAACAAGGTCCCATCCTTACTAAAGGTATAGACTTTGCAATTTTTCCCAGATTCCCTGAAAGGGACAATAAAAAAAGTTTAAATTAATAAGCATTAATATTTTCCCAAAAAACTGGTTAAAAATTCACAATCTTACTAATTTAACAACCAAAAATTTATGTAAATTTTAGAAAATAATTCCAAAATGGTTCTGTCTACCAAAATACTTTATTTCTTAAAATGCAGTGTCAACAACCATTGTGAAGTAAGCTGGAAAGTGATTTTATACCAACAGGTCAATGTTAGGAAAGAAAAAGAGCCCTTTTGAGCGAATATCTAGTTTGTACGACAACCTAAAAATGTAAGTGAATGTGGAAGTCAGCCCTGAAACTGAAAGAGCTACAGGATGTGAAAAGGGAGACTGTGCAGGATGTCTCAGACCACCTGCATAAAATACAGTGATGACCAGAATATCCTCAAGTGGCCAAGAAGTGCCCCTGGATTGCAAGGACGAATACCTTCCATAAATTTCTCATGTGTAGAGACAGAAAGCATAATAGTAAAAGGATCTTCACATTAAATAAGTGCAGATGCAGGATTCTATATAAAAACAAACTTGTGGAAATCAGACTTCTTGGTGATATTCTATCAAGTGACCCAACTGTTAAGTACGGTGTCTCTCAACTGCAGATGGCTACCATGATTACGTCTCCCAGCAACACTGAGGAGCCAAACTGAAATGTGTATGTGTGTATATGTAGATGTCCACGTGTAGTCACAACATTAGGTCAGAATTTCATGGCTAATCAACACTGAATTATTAAGTAACAGTGCACTGAGAGCTAACCAGTACATCCCTTTTATACTGGTCACTATCTTTGCATTAATTCATCAGATGACATATGTGTTTCTGCAATCACACAATAATAGTAGCTTATTATACTCAGTTTGTGGTTACCGAAATACTATTTTTTCTTTCATAATAAACAGCTATGACCAAGATGTCCTCCATTCCATACTGTGAAACTCACTCCTGAATCTTAAGGCAGAACTTTACAATTATCATATTCAATTCCGCTAAGGTTTAGGTTTATTATTCCAGCCTACTGAGATCTATTTACATCTTGATTTTTCTCTTTTAAAACAGTTATTCCTTACAGCTTTATGAAATGTGTAAATTACAAAACATCATTCTAAGCTATCATCTAAATTAAGTATTTAAAATGCTGAATGAGCTCTCAACAAGATCCTGTCCCTCAACATTAGTCTTTCCCTGAAACTAAAATCAATTCACTAAATCAGCTGATCCCACAGCTCTTAACCACAGACAACTCTGCCATTACCACCACCCAACCAACAGACGTCGTCATTTCTCGGATACTTTGCCAAAATCATGTTCATAGTTTATTCTGTGTCTGGAAATTCTACTCAAAAAGGAAATGAGATAAGCTTAAAACAACTTCTTCTTAACAAGATCATTTTGACTTCAATAATCACCCCTCCATATCATGACTGTAAATTGTCCTTTTAATAACTTATTCTAGAATTCTGTTTAAAGTTGAAGACAAGCTTACTAGACTAGTACAATATCCAGAATTTAATTCTTTTCTTAATCTTGGCAACTGAGAAACTTTGTCTATTTCCTTCTGTAATAATCTTTTAAATAAAAAATTTCAAATATACACAAAAATAGAGAAAGAGTATGATAATGCACCAATGTACCTATCACTAAGCTTAAACAGTTATTAACTCATGGCCAATTCTGTTTAATTTACTCCCTACTTTTACATTTAATGCCAGAATATTGTAAAGCAAAACCAGATCTCGTATCATTTTAGGCTATACTTCAGTATACATCTCTTAACTGGTGAGGATATTTTTAAAAAACATAATTACTACCATGCTACTTCATCTGACAAAATTTAACAGTAATTCCCTACTATTATTTAATACCCAGTACTTGGATATTCAGGTTTTTTTTAAAGTGCCTCAGGTCATTCTAATATACAATCATTCATCCAAAAGCTTGATTAAAACCAGGTTGTTTTTTTTTTTAAAGGTTTTATTTATTTTCAGAGAGAGGGAAAGGGAGGGAAAAAAAGAGGGAGAGAAATATCAGATCAGTGTGCTGTTCCCCCTCATGAGCCCCCTACTGAGGACCTGGCCCACAACCCAGGCATGTGCCCTGACTGGGAATTGAACTGACAATCCTTTGGTTCACAGGCCAGCACTCAGTCCACTGAGCCTCACCAGCCAGGGCAGGTGTTTTGTTTTGGTTTTCACCATCATAGGAGGTAAGTACCATGTAGCTCCCGTGACAACTCACCAGGTGACACATAATGTCTCCTTGTTCTACTCTTAGTGATGCTGAGATTGTACTGGATTCATTATGTACCTCCTCAGTTTCACATAACCCTTCCTGCGCCCAGGCATCAGCTTTTCAATGAAGAGACGTGGCTACCTCATCCCCTAATACGACTGTCATCTCATACTTTTCAGAAGTAAGGGCCATATTTCAGCATGGCTTCCACTACGCCAAATGCAGTAGCAGAAAGGGGAGCTCTGGCATTCAGATTCAACCCTAACAGACCAAGAGAAGCTGTGGCTGCAGGTAAATTTCTTATCCTTCCTCTCTGCAAGATTGCTTGGAGGCATAGTAGTTCCCTATAGCCTCTCTAGAGACACTCTGCATGACCTAGCAACCTGGTTGCATTTTGGGAATCTGCGGTCAGCTCAGTACACCCCATGTTGTATTTGCTTTCACTTCTTTGACTCATTCTCTTTCCTTCTCACTCCTGATGCCTTGGACTGCAAAGCACAATGAAGTGCAGCACAAAAGCTCTGGCATGTATTCTTATTATCTAGAGTGGTGCTTTTCAAACATTAATGTGCTTACAAATCACCTGGGCATCTATTTAAAGTATAGATTCTGATTCAGTAAGCTGGGTAGGGACTGAGGCTTTACATTCTGCATTGGCTCAAGGTAACACCCACATGCCTTGGGCCTATGCCTCTATAACAAGATTCTAGAGAACTGGTTCTAATAAAAATTGATCAATAGATTCAGATGATGTCAGCCTGATTAAAAAGTTCCCCATTAAGAGTTTATCCCAGTTTCAACATCTTTTAATGATCATTTGTCTAGATCTGTGCTTCTCAAAGTAGGGTCCCCAGACCTGCAGAATTAGCATTATCTGGAAACCTGTTAAAAATTCAACTTCTTGGCTCCCACCTCAGATTTAAATCAAAATATCTGGGGAAAGAACACAAACTTTGTTTTAATATTCTCTTCAATGATTCTGATGTACACTCAAGTTTGAAAACCACTGTCACATGATTTCTTTAGAATTACTAAATAGTGATTATCTAACCCCATCAATCCTTCTGCATTAACTGGGTTTCTTCTATAAAGAGATTTTCCTTGTCAACAATTTGGTTACTTTGAAAAAGTTTGTACAGGAAAGGCAAGATAAACACTGATTCCTATTTATTGATTAATTTTCAAAATAATGAGCAAGTATCACATCAATTTTTAATGTTGACCAGTAAGTTTGGAGAAAAGGGAATTATGAAGAAGTGTTTATATACTTGACTTGTCTCAATCCTTTTAGTCATTATTCGTCTTTAAGCTCAAACTTTCCTTTCTTAGGTTGGTGTGAACCCCTTCAAGCTGGCTCCTCTGACCCTTTAGCAAAACCCCATTAGCCTTTTACAGCTTCCTTGCTTTTTGGCACTAGGTGTCTCCAGCTCAACTTGCACATTTTCTGCCCTAGACCTGCAGTTAACCCCTTCTCCAAGGAACTGGTTCCTTTAGTGAGGAACGGTGTTTAGAGATCACAGTGATGCAGGGTGTTTGCTGCTACTATGTTATCACTGCTTTTAGGCTTTTTAGTGGGTAAAATTACTTGTATTACTTCATACAAGTAATTTTATGAAAAAAATGTGGTCATATTGACATATGCGAGTCTACCTTCCCTTCACTGTTATGCTGAAAATCTTAGTTCCTAATGACACTGTTTTATTCTACAATAGATTTAAAATGATAGTATGAATTCTGTTAACAATAAAACTGTTGAATGCTTTTAAGAAATTTTCAGGTCATCATATGGTTATCCTACCAACTTAATATAAAGCAAGATTTACTTTCTTCCATTCTAATTTTTTTATTTTAAAACAATAACATGGTCCAAAGTCAAAACTATACATACCAAAATTCATTCACAGATGTGTCCCCTGTGTCCTGTAACTCTTTCCCCAATATTCACTTTGATTCATTTTTGCTTTACCCATTCAATGTCTTTTTGAGAAAAATATATCTATATCTACCTAGCTATATATTATGTATATATATTTTAATATTTTCTTCAC
Organism: Anoura caudifer; assembly: GCA_004027475.1. Taxonomy (NCBI): domain Eukaryota; kingdom Metazoa; phylum Chordata; class Mammalia; order Chiroptera; family Phyllostomidae; genus Anoura; species Anoura caudifer. Next base: position 23,958 of record PVKU01000536.1, read on the forward strand.
TTTTTATACCTTTTTCATTCTGTGATTTCATGAAAATTAAACCACAGGCAGTAGTTTGGCTGTCACATTTGTAAATTTTTCCTCATTCTCTAAGATAAAGTTCTTCTAAGCTAGTGGCTTAAACTCAATCACACTATTATCTATACTTTTTCTTTTGGGCATGTTTAGGCTATTCTTTTTTAATCTAAAGCTCCGCTTCCTTGATAGAATACATGCAATCTCTTTCATCTTCTGTTACCATAATATGTCCCAAGAAACTATTTGTTCTTCCCCCTTGTTTTTCAGAATATAACAATGGCAAAAATAATTTGGAATATCTTATATATTTCCTACTAACATCACTCAACAAAATCATACCTGGGAAACGCTGTACTTTCTGTAAAATGTGGCGGTCCATTCACCATGTACAGTCCTTCTGATCCTCGGACTAAAGAAACAAAATGGAAAGAGCACAATCACTTTGTTAATAAATACTTAGTCATCACAAATGTCTTAAATAACAAAAAGCTTTCAGTCAAAATATCAATAACATTATTAAACATTTCCTAGAACTATAGAATGCTAGCATTAAAAGGACACAATTTTCTTACCCTATTGCATACAATCATGTAACTGCTGAGAATGAACAGGTAATGCAACAGACTGAATGTCTGTGTCTCTCCCAAATCCCTCAGTGGAAACCCTAATCCCAATGTGATAGTCAAAGGCTGGGGGTGGGGTGGGGTGGGGTGGAGGCGGGTTTGGATGAGGGTAAAGGCAGAAAACTGTACTTGAACAACAATTAAAATAAAATTAAAAAACATATATTGTAGCCGTAAAAAAAAGAGAAAGGTGGGGCCTTTGGGAGACAATTAGATCACAAGGGTAGAGCCCTCACAAATGGGGTTAGTGCCCTTATAAGAGCCCAGACATCTAGCTCTCTCTGCCATGTGAAGATACAGACAGAAGTTGGTAATCTACAACCTGCAAGAGGGTCCTCACCAGAACCAGACCATGCGGGACCCCTGATCTCAGAATTCCAGCCTCTAAAACTGTAAGAAATAAATTTCTGTTGTTTATAAGCTACCTGGGCTGTGGTACTTTTGTTACAGCAGTCTGAACTAAGAGAAGTAGGACTTCCGGCCAAGATGGAGGCATAAGTGGACACACTGTGTCTCCTCTCACAACCAAAATTAAGGACAACAAAGATTTAGAAACAAGAAAACAACCAGAACTCATAGAAAATTGAACTGTATAGAAGTCCAACAACCATTCATCCAGACCAGTAAGAGAGGCGGAGTCGTGGCCGGAAAAAGTGGAGGTGTGGACTGGGCACGCAGGCAGCAGCAGCTGGCAGATCCCAGGCATGCAGGTGGCGGCTAGCAGACCCCAGGGGCACAGGCGGTGGCTAGCAGACCCTGGGCATGGGGTGGCAACTGTGCAGACCCAGTGAGGCCACGCAAGGCGGCTGGCTGACCAGGTGGTCCCACATTTGTGCGCAGATAATCCAGGCAAAGGGGAAGCAGCAGAAGGGACTGGAATCCGAGAGAGCAGAGCAAGTGCTATCGTTCCCTCTCGGACCCTACCTCCATATACAGCATCACTACCCATGACTGGGCTGCCCTGCCCTGGGGAACACCTAAGGCTCCACCCCTCACTATGTAACAGCCGCAACTAGACCAAAAAAAAAAAAAAAAAGAAGAAGAAGAAGAAGAAACAAACAAAAATGGCTCAAACCGGAGAACAAATCAAAGCCCCACAGCCAAATTACCTAAGCGACGAAGAGATAGCCGACCTATCAGATGCACAATTCAAAGCCCTGGTGATCAGAATGCTCACAGAATTGGTTGATTTTGCTCACAAATTAGATGAAAAAATGGAGGCTACAATAAGCGAAATGAAGAAAAATGCACAGGGAACCAATAGAGAAGGGAAGAAAACTGGGACTCAAATCAGTAGAGTGGACCAGAAGGAAGTATGAACTAAGAGAGGTATTTCTTTTCCTATATTTCTTTTACTATAAAGAATATTCATTTAGTCTCTAAGGAGACTATTTCAATAAATCCAGTTTTATCTATTTTATAAGAAATCTATGCATGTGCACTGAGATACACCATTCATACTTATATTCCTTCATTCAAATGAAAAAGAAGTGATTTTAGTGTTAGATTTTCACATTTTTAATCCCATTTTCAGAATGTGTGGATATTGGAAACAATTAGAAGCTGAGTCTAAGTTCCATCTTCTTCGTATTAGCTTACTCTCTCAAATAACTTTTACAAATAAAAACTTAAAACTTTAACGTAGTTGTGCTGTAGTAGAAAGGACATAAACGCAGAGGCAGACTTCTGTTCCCACCTGGCTGTGGAACCCTGGCTACATCGCCACCTCTAAATCTGGTTCCTGCTTTGTAAGAATGAAAATATTACAGTAGAGGGTGGCTGTGTGCTTATATAAAATAATAACATAAAAATATAGTATATAGCCCAAGTTCTTAATATAAGGCATTATTAATATATTTACAATTTCTCAAACTAAGAGAGCAAGTGGGATTAGACACATTCATTTACAAAGCCCCCAATGACAGTGATATCTTAAAATACTGCATGAGCGAAATTTAAGATTTAATAAGAAAATCTATACAACTAGATTATATTTTTGAAAATGGCTGAATTAGCAGCTTCTAAAGCTGAACGAAGTAAATTCATTCAATAGTCAACAAATGCTTATTGGGAGGGTGGGGGGAGGGGAACTACCTCCTAGACCCTATGTTGAAATGCTGGGGACACAGAGGGAAGAAAATCAGCCTTGTCCCTGACCTCATTAATCAAATAATTAGTCAAATATATGCAATTCTATAATTGTTGAGTGCTACAGAGGAAAGCTATATGGGGCTAATAGAGGAATAACAAAGAGTTTTGATTTAAAAATGGAAGGTTATGGAACATGTCCTTACGTAATTTATGTGCTGAGATCTGAAGGATGAATAGCAGTTAACAAGCAAAGAGAAGAGCAACAAGTGCAAAACTCTATGGTAAGAGAGATGATGAAGCATCAGAGGAATGGAAAAAAAGGCCTGTGTAGCTAGAAGGAGCTGGAGCTGGAGAATAAAACAGGGCTCATACCAACCAGAATCTTGTGGCCAAAGTTAGGCAGTTGGTCTATAGCCTAAGAGTGGTAGGAGGCTTCAAGAGGATTTTAAGCAGATTTTTAAAACCAGATTTACATTTTGAAAAGGTCAGTTTAGAGAATAAACTGGAAGGGACTAAGTGGATGTGAAGAGACTAATTAAGATGGTTCTATAGTAGCCCCATAGAAGAGATGAAGGAAACTAAGGTAGAGCAATGGAAATGGAGAGTGAAGAATGAGTGTTCAATATGTAAGAGATAAAACTGACAGGACTTGGTGACTGAGTTACTATTTTATGAGCTAAAATTCTTGCTAGCAGTAATAGCCTAAGAGCTGAAAAGAAAAAGTTCCACTGAGGTCCATGGCCACAATCACAATTGCTTCCTTTTCTGTCAGCTGTTCACAAATCTCCCATTCTTCTCGTTACTGGGAAAACTGCAAAGTTGGTAGAGACAGGCTGCTCTTGCCTCCAACTCTAATCCATATTTCCTTTTCCTTCTCTAGGGACAGTTCTCAGATCCACTAATATTCTGCCTGTGAATGAGCTCAATTTTCAGATATTGAAAGTAATATATAATTTACACTCCCAAAGTAAATAATTTAAAGTTAGAAGGAAAGTAAAAGAACCACTGATGAACAAGACAAAAATCTGTATCCTCATGAGCTCACATTTTCATAGAGAGATGGAAAACAAGTAAACACATAATTATGTGTTTCTTAGACATTTACAAATATATAACTGGAGATCATGTTTTCTAATACCATATGCAGAGAACCAGACTGAGCTGCCAAACTGTTGTGGGTAGTTTACTCTGAAATAGAACGGAACTTAGCAAAGTATACTGCATATATCAAAATCTAAACTCCATACACCACAGCCTACAAGGCTCTCTCTATATGACGTGGCCCTGCATAGCTCTATGTGCTAGGAATTAAGGATTAAAAAAAAAATTAGTCCATCACTGCACTCAAGGTGATTTCAAAAGAGCTCAATCTACTGCTACACTTTGAATGAAACACTAAAGATATCTATTCTAAAAATCTGAAGACATTTAGAAAACATTTTGTGCCAGAAACTGTTTTTCTAGATTTAAATACTATGAAGTTCAATTCTTGCCCTGGCTGATGTGTCTCATTGGATTAAGCACCAGCCTGGGAACCAAAGGGTCGCTGGTTCTATTCCCAGTCAGGGCACATGCTCCCAGTAGGGGGCACGTGAGAAGCAGGCACACATTGATATTTCTCTTCCTCTCTTTCTCCTTCTGTTCCCCTCTAAAAATAAAAATATTTTTTAAAAAGTTCAATTCTTTAGAATCAATATTCTCAATCTCTTCTTAGCCTTTTGACTAGTCTTTTACCACACAGATAAAACAGTTCTATTTCTTATCACCAAATTAATTACTTGTTGCAATACTGCATATGATACAGTATGATTTAGAAGAGAATAGGACATTCTTTTCTTAATACTGTAATTAAGGTTCTAACAAACACTTATTTGAGGGATTAATAAAAAAAGAGTTTCCCAAACTAGGGAGTTCAGATACCAGATTTCACTTTAATCCTAGGTTACATAACATTTGTCAGCCTAATGAGGTCCCCCTCCCAGAGCTGCAGTGGCAATGGAACAAAGAGTGTGTGCTCTTTCAGAAATCATGCAGGCCTAGGAAAACAAAATGACATCTCGCCAGTGTAGTCCCAATGAAGCTGCAGCATAATTAGAAAATGTGCCATATGGTGATGCAATCAGTCCATGTTCTATTGATTTAACTGCAGGCCCAAGAACATATGCTGGAGGTGACTGGCAAAAAAGAAAAAGAAGAAAAGCTTTCCCAAACTCAGCTTCTTATGTTCTCCCGACATTTGTGACTCGTTGCCTTGGCCCTCATACTTGTTTTGCTGTTATCACTGACCACAATGCTTACTTGGGGAAATTTCAAGTTTTTGTACATTAAACTAGAGTGGCAGCTGTACCTCAGAACCCATTAAGATAGCCTTTTGGCCACAACAGTATAAATTTTCAGAGTATTCAAAGCAATCAGTACAAAGCTTTCCTTTTCTAAATTTTTATTTCATACCTACCTCCCAAACCAAGATAGGTCAAACACCCCAAAGAAGTGCTAGACTAAATGTTTGTGCACCTCACCCCTGAAGTTCACATGTTGAAATTTAATCTCTAATGTGATGGTATTTGGAGGTGAGGCCTTTGTGAGGTAATATAAGTACCCTTATAAAAGAGACTCTACGGAGATCCCTGGCCCCTTCTGCCATGTGAGGACAGAGTATGACAGCTATCTATGAAACAGGAAGCAGGTGTTCCCTAGACACTAAATCTGAGTGACTTGACTTTGGATTCTTCAGCCTCCAGAACTGTGAGAAACAAATTTCTATTGTTTATTAGCTACCCAGCCTGCACTATTTTGTTACAGAAGTCTGAACAGACTAAGAAGTAGTGGGGAGAACCCCACTTAGCCCATACTCTTTCATGTAGACTGATTAACCCCAAATCTTACAAGGTAACACTTGACAGAAAAGTCAGGGTGAAAAGTGTCAGGTCTTTCCTGTGCAAGTAGCATTCAGGCTCATGCAGTTTTCAATGCCTGGTTTTAATGTGTCTGCAGAAGTGAAAATCTTGAGTCAAATTAATCAACTGCTTTTTAACATGCACATCTTTGCATTCTACATAAATAACCCTTTAAAAACAAAAACCCAAAGGTTACATATGCCATGATTCCACTTATATAACACTTTTGAAATAACAAAATTATCATGATAGTGGACAAATCAGTGGTTGCCAAGGGTTAAGGTCGGAAGGAAGTGCTATATAAAAGGTCAGTATCTTTGTGTGATGGAGCAGTTCTATATTCCAACAGCAGCAAATACATGAATCATTTTCTTAGACTACACACACACACAAACTGGCAGAATACAAAGAAGGACCGTAGTTTAGTAAATACTACCGTACTAGTGTCAATTTCTTGGTTTTGATAGTGTACTATGGCTCTCTAAGATGTCATCAGAGAAAGCCAGGTGAAGGGTCCATTGAAACTCTCTTTACTGTTTCGGTAACTTCTCATAGTTGTAAAAAACATATTCCGCAAGACAAAAGTACCCATTAAATTAGACACCCTTCTTTGTACATGATGCTTTACAATAGATAGGTCTATTTTAGGAGAATTATAAATTGAATTCATCATAAAAATCATATTGAGTCATTACAGTTTTATTCATACCTATAAGCCATTATTTAAAACAAATATTTTACTTCAAACCTCCCTTCATAGAAGCATAACTATAAGAAAGTGCTGCAAGACATTTTAGTACTGCTAAAGATACTTTACTAGATTTAATAATTATGAGCAAATTTTTATACAAATTTGAATAAACAGATATACAAAATTTATTAGAAGAAACACAAAATCAGGTTAATAACAGAATATAAACTGTATTACAAGGTAATAAAAGCAAAAATAAATATAAACTCAAAAAATTTTTTTCAATAACTCAAACAATTTTTTTCTACACAGGGCTTTCTAATGAGGAATTAATTTTAATGGAAGTGACTGAATGTGAAACAGTGAATGGAATGTGGAGCTAGCTTAATAGTGTATTGAGACTTGATATGATTTTGTTTTTAATAATTTCCCTTTTTCATCAAAGGGGATCTGGCAATATGTGCTATTACAAAGAAAAATCCAGGCTGCAAACAGTTCTTTTCATTTAAAGCAACAAGTGCCAATTTCACACAGAATAACTGTTCAAAAACAATAATTATATTAAATAGTGCATATACATAATGCATTTTTTAAACTTACTATCCTTTCCAGATACCCAAGTATAATTTATTATTCTAGGCCTGAGTTAATATGAGGAAACTATTAGGCTTCAACAAACAAGGGTCCTATGCCAGGGATATGGCGGTTATTATAATATGATACTCTTTCCGACCTTTACATCTGCTGAAGTATGTATGAATTTAGGAAAATGACTCAACTTTTAACAAATTATCTCAATGGCCTCACCTAGGCAAGCTGATCAGACAATGTGGGTTACATGTTAAGGCCTCTGTTGTTTTACATGCCTAGCATCCAGGCTCCACTTTAGGTGACTCTAATTTTCTTTTGAAAACTATTCAGGAATGAGAATATAATTTGGTCCTGGTGATCAGATTAACAATCAACTGATTCAAAGATGAGCAAGAGCTAAGCCAAGCTAAAGACAGCCAGCCTTGTGACTAGCAAAAATGTTCTCTTTCCTCAGGCGCTGCTTAACTGGTTGAATGTAAACCTGGAGTTCTCATGTAGAATGTTAGCCCAAGAATGAATGTAACTGAGAAGAAATCAAAAGCACAGGGATAAAGAAGATTTTTGGAGTCATGCAAATACCTAGATGTGGCAATATCAAAGTTTTAAGGTTACATAAAGTTTTCTTTAAAAAAAAATCTCCTTTTCACATTCTTTGGCTTTTTGCCATTTCCAGGTAAAAGTTGTGACTAATAAAATTTACTGGATAATCTCCAAATTGTTCACAACTCCAAATCCCATGAGTCTAAGTTTTAAAGATTCTACAAGTAAAAGAACCTATTGTTAACTAAAATATCTATTCTAAAAATGTTTAAAAGATTAATCATGTGGGCAAAAAAAACAGGGATTCTATGGAAAGTATCCGTACAGGGTGGTGAGTTCATAAATCCGTAAATCCGTACTTGGGTAGGTCACGGAGGGCAGTCACATCCCAGGCATATCAGTTTTTAGTAAAAGGTTTATCTTTGCCCTAAGCAAGCCCTGTCCATTGTTTCTGTGCATCTAGGTTAACACATCTTTGAAACAGCATGCTTGAAAGAGCTCATAATCTTGTTAACAATCCTATAATCCAATCCCCACCTTCATATAATCTTCATAAGCTCCCTCCTTACTTTCAAGTGAAAAAGAAGCTGCAAAACTTACCCTGTATTTTGCCGCATATAATGTGCTCCCATGTATAATGCGCACCCACGTTTTCGGGCCAAACTTTCAGGAACAAAAATCCTGTTTTAATTTTTGTAACTCAATTTTTTATTTATTTATATTTGGAAACAAAACCGATTATTGTATTCCAGGGTATTATTTTGCATATGGATATTGTTATTGCTGTCTAGAGTTACACTTTTAAAGCATTAGCATAAATAAAAGGATAAAAAACATTTATTTAGATATGGAATCAGTACTACTCATGTGTAATATATATACATCCTTATTTTTCCCTCAAAAATTTGGGCAAAAAAATGTGCACTATACATGGCAAAATACAGTATTCTCTAGAGCATTTGAGATCATGTTCCCCTGCGTATGAGATCAGTTTGGCTCAAACTCTTAAATAAATTCTCTACAGGTTTTGACATTTCTTATGTCAACAATCAGTATGTTCTGGTGGGAAAAGAAAAAAAAAAAAGAACCATGAAGTGGAACGACTGAATAGAATGACTCAACCAATTTGCCATGTGACTCTGACTATTTCATCTCTCTGGGCCTCCATGCATGAGAATATGATGGGTAAATTGACTAGATAACCTTTAAACTTATACATAGTCCCTTATTTTAAGCACTGTAAGAAAACTGTCATTCTTGGTTAATTTGACTATAAATGAAGTAGTTATTTTTCATTAATTTATTCCTCCATTAAACATTTAGATTATCTATTATTTATCTATTATTTACCAAGCACAGTAGCTGGTACCAAACTGACAGGAATGAGTAAGACTGTACCTCTGCAATCAAGGAGTTCACTGTCTAGCAGGGAAGAAAAGCATCTAACTAGATAATTGTTGAATGTGTGAGAGAAAAAAATCCAAGTATTTATGAGGTACAAAAATAGCCTGGGAAGTGACTACCTGGGAAGAGGAAGGAAAGACTTCACAAAGCAATGATGAAGATGCTAGCCAAATAAAGAAAAATAGGAAAGTCCTAGACTGAAGAAATAGGTTTTTCAAGGGCATAAGCAGTTCAATACAGATGGAACACAAAATAGGCAAGGAAATGAATATCAAGAGCTATTTACACGTAACAGTGGAAAACTGTAACACTGGGAAATTCTAACCAACCCCACCATTCTTTCACATTGTTTCTGTAAATGCTAACTCTGAGTAATATGTTGCCTGTAGATAAAAAGCTTGTTTGTTTAAGAATCCTAGGAACTAACTTCAAAAGATACAGACTCACTCTGATGTTCAGGCATCCCAGCTCCAGGAGATTTGCTGACCTTCAACAGTGGAACCAGGACAACATGAATGCAGGATGACTAAACCAGGATGCTGCACACCAGACCATCACTGGCCTTATCAGAATGGACTGTTTGTCTGCATAAGAGAACTTTTCAACCCCCTTCCTTGATCTCTTTGTTCTGTTCCCCTCTCCCTCATTACAAAAACTTCTGCCTCCACTGAGAGGAGGAGATGGGCTTTGCGACAAAAGCCCCCCATCTTCCAGGTCGCTGGCACATGAAAATAAAGGACTTTCATTTACATCATTACCTGCCTCTCAAATACTGGCTTTCACAGTGGTAGGCAGCAGGACCTGTGTTTGGTTACTGAAGGACTATAAAGGATTCACATACTATGCTCAATGGGATGAAATTTACCTTGCAAGCAGAGAGGAATCACTGCTCAGATTTTGAGAGGGGAGAAAATTTACCAGATTTTAAAATGTACTAAATTTTTTAAATTAAGAGTTCAAATAAGCATTTAGTACTGCCACATTGTGAAGAGCATACAAGCTACCTTTATAAAGCTAGAGGAAAAAATTCATTCAATTACATATTTATGCCTTTAAACATTATCTGTCTGGCAAATTATCTAACACATAGTCAATATTTGATAAATGTTTGCTGAATGAACTGTGGTAGAGAGATTGAATGTCAGTGGCATAAGAGTAGCAACAAAGATATTAAAATGTAGAATGGCAAAAGGTGAAAAAGCTAAAAAGTTCCCGACAAGTCTCAGAGAGAAATCATGCTTTTCCACAAATTAAACAACCTGTCTCTCAAAGCCTTCTTTTCCCTTCCAACTCCCACCTCATTATTTAATATTCACATGACACTCCCAGCTATTACCCTAGTCCAGAGTCTTCCCTGACTCTGTCCAAGACTAAGTTTATTATCTTCTCCAACATTATAAACAATGCCTTAGCTTCAAAAATCTCAGGAATCCTCTAATACTCTAATTCTAAAATGCACAACCATTTCAACATCAAAGCTTTTTAGGATTACCTCTATAACGGTCAATGCTACCATCCCAGACCACAGTTTCATCCCTTGAAACGTACACTGCCACAGCTCCATTCTTTCAAGTCACTCCCACAAATTGCATTAAAGCATGGAATACAAAACTTGGTATTATTTAAATTCACGTGTTTTTAATGACTGGCCACTATTATGAGTCATATGTTTACACTTTTCCTCTTACAGAGTTAAATGATTTTACATTGCCAATAGATAAAGGTTCATGGAAACCCAGGATAACAAACTCAACTAGTATTTCATGTTACCTCCCTTCCTCTGTTCCTGTAGAACTTGAAGCGGCAGCGAAGAAGGTTGAATGAGCACGAGAGGGGAATGCACTAGCCCAGGGGCAAGGGACTTCACTTCCGATTACCATGCTACACCAAGAAACCCAAAAGGCCCTCTGGCTCTTCCGCAATCCACAAGGAAAGGCCAATCAGACTCCATGGCTTCTCGGGTAGTCCGCAAGGACAGAGACAAAAAGAAATTGCTTTGAAGAGGCAGTCCCCGGCTTGTTCGGAACTCACCTGTTAGTAGCGGCGTGGACGGCGCCATTTCGTCCCGGAAAGAGAAACTCAGAAGCTCGGGTCAGAGTTCACGAGGGCCAAACCCGGCCCCTACACGTCTACTCAGGCGTGGAGACGGCAAATTGGTATTTCCGGGGTCACCAACCTCGGGGCCAATTCACTTCCGTTTGGAGCCAGCAACAGAAAAGGATTCTCAATGCGCAAGCGCAGCTCTGGGGCTACACAACAGAATTTGGGAGGGTTGGGTTAGGGTTGGGTTAGGGTTGGGCTAGGGCCTCTAAGCCTGCCTTAGCCCTCCCTCACCCCGTTCTTCAGCAGGCGGAGCCCGCACTTCCGTGGGGCGGAGTTCGCCCAGTGCTGACGTTGGCAGCCGAACCTGAAGTAGTTCGAGCCGACGGACTGAGCGGTCCTCTTGTTGCTTTTCCTTCCTCTTTCAGTCCACGCTCCCGGCGGCCTGCTGTCCTTCCGCGCGCCCTCCACGCTGAGCTGGTCAGCCCGGAGTTCCTCAGTCGGCGGCCCACGCCCCGCTAGCGCTCAGCCCCCGCGCTCAAGGCCCAGTGTCCGGAGCTAGCGCCCCGCCTGAGAACCTCCTCGTTCCGGCGGCGGCGCGGGTACCGGGAGCGGAGCGTCGCAGCGACCCTAGGGGGAGCGAGCGAATCTGAGGGGTGGCTTGGGCAGGTGGTGGCGCCGCGAAGATGGTCGCCAAGCAGCGGATCCGTATGGCTAACGAGAAGCACAGCAAGAACATCACCCAGCGTGGCAACGTTGCCAAGACCTCGGTAAGGGAAGAGCGGCGCGCCTCGGATCTGCAGCCGGAGCTGAGGCCGGAGTCTAGGGCCGGATCGAGTTCTCCCCAGACCCGGTCGATTGTGGGGGTCCGAGGCCGCGATCTGGACTGTTAAGTTGGGTATGGGGAGGTGGGTGCCGGAACTGGGCGGCTCGGGAACCGAGGGGAGACTTGGCGTGGAATGCAGGCTGTGGGAGCCCTGAGTCGGAGTGGCATTTGAAACGATGGGTTTTCCTTTTTGCAGAGAAATGCTCCCGAAGAGAAGGCATCTGTAGGACCTTGGTTATTGGCTCTCTTCATTTTTGTTGTTTGTGGTTCTGGTAAGTGTTTGGGGGGCAACCATTGGGCTCGATGTTGGGGGACGGGTTTGGGATGACGTGGTGACCCATCAGTGGTGAATCTTAACCTCGTAGTTCTCAACCCACCTGCCGTGAGCTCCACATAATTCTATTTCATTTGAACCAATTTACTTGTCCCACATATGCACAGAGGGTGGTGCTCCAGAAACTTCGTTCAGCTTGATTTGTGCTCACAGGATATCAGAAAAGGAGGTCAGGTCCTTAGTAATGATCAAGTTGGAAGTTTAGACCAAAATAAACGAAAACGTCTCCCAGGAGGAGATAGGTTTTGCAATCCTATTATCAGTACCTTTGCAAAACAGAAACTTTTGAACATTATGTACATATGGATTTTCGAACTTAATTTAGCATGTCCCAGAATCTAACATCTTTATGTCAAGTCTGGGTATATTTTACAGGATAAAGCTAGTGCAAACAATTGATTCACTATAGAGAAACGTGGCAATTTAATATGTGACAAATGGCTTTAGATTAGTAAAAGAAATGTTTGACATATGGTAGGAAAAATTCATTATCAGGGCAGCCTGCTGTTAGAGTACTAGATTCTTGCCTCTGCATAGATTACAGAATGTTTTTCCTGTCATAATTTAAAAGCTGTTGATACTGAGGTACATGTTTCTGTTTTTCACATTCCGGCATTATAAAGTTATTTGAGGTTTCTTTTTTTCACTTTTCCTATTTCCTAAACTTACCAACTTGAAGTTTTCCTGACAAATGGCCAAGAGCCAAGCAATTTATATAACCTAAAGATTATTGAATTACAGCTTTGTGCGAATAAGGAAACATACATGTATTATAGGCCAGGCCTTTAGAGGACACAATATTTAGCAATAAACCAAAGTAATTCTATGCTTGAAAAGCCTGTTTGTTTTGGTACTTTAAGTTCTTTCTGAAGTGATTGCTTATTTTCAAATTCTATTGGACGTTTAGTTATAAAACTCAGAAGCTGAGATTTTTAAAAATAGTTTAAGGATATTTAATTGTTTTATTAAGGTAGGTCTGTCTTCATTTTTTATTACAATGAAGTTACATAGCCTTTGCAAGTAATTGTTTAAGGGTACTCAGGCTCAAAATGTCTTAATAAATATCTGCCACTTGCCAGACTTATTTTATTCAAAGCACGTTTTAATATTTGCTCTTTCTCTTTACAGCAATTTTCCAGATTATTCAAAGTATCAGGATGGGCATGTGAAGTGACTGACCTTAAGATGTTTCCATTCTCCTGTGAATTTTAACTTGAACTCATTCCCAGTGTTTGATACCCCAGTTAAAAACAATTCAGTAAATCATCCTGCCTCAGAATGACTTTTCATATCATCATTCATGTGTCATTCCAAGGTTTCTTCATGAGTCATTCCAAGTTTTCTGGTCCATACCACAGTGCCTTGCAAAAGCACCACATGAATAAAGCAATAAAATTTGATTGTTAAGCTATAGTAGTGGACCCTACTTATTCAGTCATTTAAGAGTGAGTTTTTTAATGTGGTTATTAAAACAGTATATAGCATCAATAATTAGATTAAGTCTGTGTAGACAGGGTCTAGTTTTTTTTTTAATGCTAACGTGTAAATGAAATTAGCTTAATTTAAAATTTGGAATCTTACGGTTTTATATAGTTAGGCACTTTATTACAATACCTTGAATTGAAAGCACACTCCCAATAGGGTCATGTAACTGTCCTGTAATAAGGTGCTTATAAATGGAACAACTATACAGTTAGCCTAAAAATCCCACAATCTTCAGCACCTAGGAAATTTTAAAAGCTTCTAAATGCTTAATGTAAAGGGAGATGCTTATAGCCATGTTTATTTTAACAATATTATTTCTATCACACTACCTTGGATTTTGCATGAGTGAATATACTAATCTAAGCTGCCATAAGAAAACTTGGTTAAGCATTTTTTAACTTAATCAGTCATTTCAGTTTCACTAAAAGATATGGTGGAATAAAGTCAGGGAAGGTTTGTTTATGTCACCATTGATTTCACCAGAATTACTTTAATATATCAAAGGGGTCTACTATGCTAGATAACGTTTTAGGGAAAAATACTACTAAAAATGGATGCCTCTGAAAGACGTACTCTTGAGTCCAGTGTGCCATAAGACATCTTAGCTTGTTAAAAGCACTTTTAACATCAAAAAGGCACATCAACTAAAAAATTACACTTAGTCTGGAAATGTTTTTCTAGATTTATGATTAAAATTCCATTAGGGTTCTAGATACATCAGACTAAAGTGTTATCTGGAATTAAATGGATTTACTGATAAGGATCTTTGGTCTTCCCTTTGTTGTATGATTTTATAGGTTGTGATCACATTCTTTACTGCTGGTAAGGGTGAGTGAGAAGGCAGATTTGGCATGTTCTGGTTCCGATGGAAACTACAAATATTGGCTATTTAAATACTTAGCCATAACTTAATTAAAAAAGCCTGAGAGATGTCTATGTATTAATGAATTGGAAAGAAAGCTGCTTGTTTGCTTTAATTGCCTCAGGATATTTCTTTTTAAAATAAGCTGTTATAAGAGGAACAGAAGGGAAATCTGCTACATAGTCCATACACAGTGTAAACCTCAGAGAGCTTCTGATGCCCCAAAGTATGGGGGAGAGGGAGTGGGGTGGTTAAAGACTGTCAGGAATTGGCCTACCCTAGAATAGGAAAGGAATCAGCTGACCTGGGGCCAGCAGGTTTTTATCTTCATTGTTACCTTTCTCACCCAGGAAATCAACCCCTATACTTGTTTCCCTCTTTGAAACAAGTGTCTTGTTTAATTCTATTTTATAGTAACTTTTAAAATGAAAGTTATTGTTCTAAATTCATAGCAGGTGCCTTATTCTTTGCTTTGAGTCAAACCATTCCATATCAGAATTTCCCTTGGTGTACTATAAATAATTGACTTTAAGGTGTTGGTTTTTTAAAAATGTACAATGTCTTTATTAATTTGATTGTTAAATTGCTGTAGCTAGCAATCATTTTACATATGTAAAGTTGCATTCCCTTTGTATTTCATGTGTAATTTTTCAATTGAGTGCATTTTATATTAAGGATAGATTATGCATGTTTGGATCAATGAAAACTATGTCTTACTTGATTTATTCCTTAAAAATAAAGTTCCCTGAATATTTGATGCCTTCTAAAAGAAAATGATTTTACAGACTTATCCGAGTATACTTTTTACAGTTAATAGTATTATGTTGTACTTGAGATAAAATAAATAGGACCCAGATGCACAGATTTAAGGTTTATATATGGGAATGGGTAGCGAGAAAAATATGTAAAAGCACAATGAATTAAATACTTCCCCACCTAGGATTTACCCTTATCTTATATTTTGATCTGAGTCTGTTTCAAGGAAGAAGCACAGTTCTTTTGATCTCCCTTCCCCAATTGAATTTTATGTCATCTATATCAAGCACAGTATGAGAATAAATGCTTTATTGCAGTTGTCTGCATTATCCAATTACTGTTTGTAATTTAGCTACATTTCAAAGAGTTGTCAAGGATTTCATCATATCTGTTGGGTTGTATATAATGTTGATCAAAGTAATTGAATGGGCTTCAGAACAAGTAAAAGATTTTCATTGTAGCTGGATGCATTGTAATGGGCTTTGACTTATTAAAGAAATACATACACTCAACTGCAGAGCCATGGCTCTTCTCCCTGAGGCAGCTGGAGTTTTGTTGGTACAAAGGACTACCACATGGCACTTGATTACGTTCTCGGGAGGTTCAACAAAATTTTATCTGTAAAATTTAAGACATCAAATCCGATATTTGGAAGTTGTTCCAAAGTTTGATTTGGCTCTACCTACTTTTTTTTTTTTTTTTTTTTTTTTTTTTTTTTTTTTTTTTTTTTTTTTTTTTTTTTTTTTTTTTTTTTTTTTTTTTTTTTTTTTTTTTTTTTTTTTTTTACTTCTTCTGGACACAAACCACAACTTCAGAAGGTTGGGGTTGGGTTCAACAACACAATCTACATCACTCCTCAGAATCCTTCCTTATCTAAACATAGTCCCAGTCTAGCCACTTACACTGCTTTATCCTCAAGTTGAATTCAGACAAGAATGTCCTAATTGAGAAAAAGTACTAGTATGCAATAAAAGGCTATTAAGCTGAAGGGAAAAATTCAACTGTCTGCATTTCAATAATTCAAAGTAATTCTTGGAAAGGGCATGGAAAATTTTATCCAACTGCCTCACTTGACAGATAAATAAAACAATTTAATGACTAGTGAGTAATTTAAATGCTGGATACAGAGACAGAACTGTGAATAGTCTCAGCACTCAAGTATCTTTCAGTCCAGTAGTGAGGGAAAAGACAATGACCAGAATAGTGATAAGTATTTCAAAGGAGAAAACCAGGTAAATGGCATCTTTGCCCTTAAGAGCTAGTTGAGGTAGAGCAGAAACTGAAAGCAGGTTTTCTGACTCAGTGTACCCTGTAGAAACTTAGGAGTGTTTGCAAAACATCCATACAGAACATTTCTGTTTTCATGAGCTCTTTGAAGAAAGTTTAAAAAAAAAAAAAAAAAACTTGTTCCTTTGTGGATGCAGTGTCTTGAAAATTTACTGTTGGCATTTCCTGTACAGCACAAAAATACAAAGATCAAATCACTAGTAATTATGCCCTGTAACATTCAAGAGTACACTTTTTAAAAATTTTGCTTTAAAATTTTGAGCTGTGTTGAAAAATAATTTTTATTTGATAATTTAGTCATCAAAAAGTGCCTTCATGCCTTCCTTAGATACTTTTCATAACACAGGTTCAGTGAATAAATCATGTATGACTTCTGTGTTCAACTTTCTGGTTTGCACTGCAGATAGATTTAGAACAAATCTGCAAATGTAAATAATTGAAACTGATTTTAATGTCATCAATTGGATTATAACAGTTTTTTCTTTCCTCATTGTTACAGAGAAAGTCTCTCAAACAGGAGACAGAATAATTGATTTCAGAGCTAGAGGGAACTTTAGAAGTGATTTTTATTAACCCCTCTATTTTATAATTGAAGAAATGATGGCCTAGAGAAGTTATCTTTCCCATTACCAATGAACCTGTAGCCCAGCAAGAAAATTGGTTTTGTGAAGACCAAACTGGCTCCTTAGTATTTTGAGTGCCACGGAGCTATGATTCTGTAGGTATGTCTCCTTTTACTTTAGGAGATTATATACGAATCTCAGGAAACCCCATGAGTGTTCCATTAGGGTAAAATCTGAAGATTTCGTGAACTTCAGTGGGTTCCCACTGCCATGGGATTGAAATAACCCTTTAGCTTTGATTTTCAGGATACTTTACAACATGGCAATAACCTACATTTTCAGCCTTGTTCCCCACAGCTTCACTACATAGACCTGCTCCAGCCTAACGAGTCTACTTTCATTTTTGAGTTACCTTGAGCTTTCTTTAACTGTTTTTGTTCATTTCCCCCGTATTACAATACTGCCTGTACTTCAAAGTCTAGCTTAAACTTCACCTCTGTGAAGTTTCTCCTTGTGGGAATCAGAAACATCCTCTTTGGGAACTATGACTCTGGACCAGTTACCATTTATTATACTGCCATGTCTATTAGCTTTATTTCTTAGTTTCTTAGCCGGAGTATGGAATCCTTGAGAACTAATGCTGTATCTATTTCACTTTTTTTAAAAATCTACTCTCAACACTGCCCTGTCCCCCCATGCAAGGCTAGTATGAAACTGTATACATGGAGGAGGAGCTCAGCATTTTGGTTGAGTATTCAAGTGAAGGAGAATGATGAATATCCTATTATATCAGAATAATCTTTAAGAATATGTTCTGTAAAACCTTCTATTCCTGATATAACAATTATCCCAACTTCTTCCAGTCCTGGCAACCTCTGCTTAATGGGTGGGCTCAACATCAGAAGTCAGTCTGCCCTTGAAACAAACTCCCAGGATAGGCTTGATATTTGCACATATATCAACAGTGGTATTTGCCCTTCAGTCATGTTTGAGGACTGTTCATAATAAGTGTCATTGAGAAAACGAAAAAGTGTTTTATAAAGAAAGCTGACACCTCACCATACCAGTCTGTCCGGTTATAAGAAAAGAGTCAAACAAACACACTTGTTGTTTAGAACAGGTGCCTGTGGGCTGTCAGCTGGCCTCTGCCCCCAGTCTTATTCTAGGGTTCAGGAAGGGCAAGGATGCCACATGGCGTACCCTTCTTTACACCGGACTGTGGAACCAGAATGGCTTTGTACTCCCAATACCAGATCCAGTCTCTGGAAGGGTTAGTATGTTCTTCCTTCAGAAATGAATTTTCTATAGTAAATTCACACCACACTAACATTTGAGATGTGGCCTGATTACCAAACTAGCTTTCAAACATTGTGCAAAGAAGATTGCCAGGGCCTCTCTGGGAAAATGTCATCTACACAGACATGCAGAGCATGGAGAAACAGTTAGTTCGGGAACAGTTCTTAGTTCCTGGCACCCAGGAGTGCCCTTGGACCAGATTCCAAGGCTGAAGTCCATCCGGAATTGAGATAGATTAGTATTTCTGACAAAACTCAAATCACAAAGATAAAGAAACACTGGGAGTACCCAAGCATGTTTCTGCTTACCTCTAGCCTTGGTTACTCCTGTACAATCCACCTGTTAATTACAGATGGACTACATGAAGAAGGAAGGTGCCTCAGAGAAGGAAAACCATCCCAAAATCTTGAAATAATTTTTGCTTGACTGAGAACAGCATCAGAATGTTTTCGAAGGTGAGATCTTTTTTTTTTTTTTTTTTGCTAAACATTATGTAAAGAGTCCATCTTCACTGCCAAGTAAGCACAAGGAAAGCAGATCAGGAAGTAGAGCAATGGAGTTTAATATCCAGCCTGTGTCGATGGTCTAAACGGAGTGATCTGTTACTCAGAGTGTGGCCAGAGGACCAACAAGAACCTGGAAGTCTGTTAGGAATGTAAAATCTCAGGTTCCACACAAGGCCACTGAATCAGAATTTTCATCTTCACAGGATCCCCAGGTGAATCATATGCAAATTCAACTTTGAGAAGTGTTTGAGACAGGAAGCTGTATATTCTATTCCAAATAGGGTTTATAGATCCAAAAGTCCCAGGCTGACGCTCATTGTAACTTATAGTCAGATCTTTCTGACCTTTTCCCTAAGACTGTGCGTGTCCAGGAGTATCAAATTCTGATAAGAATCCCCCATAATTGGGAATATTTGATCACCATATGGACTTCATTTTGTGTATGAAAACATGAGACAAAAAATAGCTTCCACCCTGGCTGGTGTGGCTCAGTGGATTCAGTGCAGGCCTGTGAAACAAAGGGTCATCAGTTCAATTCCCAGTCAGGGCACATGCCTAGGTTTGGGGCCAGGTCCCCACTGGGGACCATGTGAGAGGCAACCACACATTGATGTTTCTCTTCCTCTCTTTCTTCTTCCCTTTCCCTCTCTCTAAAAATAAATTTAAAAAATGGAGGAGGAATTCATCAGTGAAGCCATCTGGGTATAAGCTCTGGATAGTTTTTTAAATTACAAATTCAGTCTCTCTACTTGTTTAGGTCTACTCAAATTTTCTATTTCTTCTAGACTCAAGTAGTTTGTGTCTTTTAAGGAATTTGACCATTTTATCTAAGTTCCCTAATTTATTGGCATGTTGTTCATAATATTCCTTTATAATTCTTTTTATTTCTGTAAGGTGAGTAGTAATGTCCCTTCTTACATTTGAGCCTTCTCTCTCCTTTTTCTTGACTGATCTAGCTAAACGTTTTTCAACTTTGTTGTGCGTTCCAAAGAACCAACTTTTGCATTTATTCATTTTTTTCTGTTTATCTATTCTCTCTTTCTTTAATATCTACTCTGCAGGCACTGGTCTCCTTGGCTTGCTTGTCTAGCCGTGAACCCTCTGCTTTATGAATGAATTGGGTTGAAGGGAATCAGATCCCAGTATTCTCGGTGTGCCACACCCAAAGCAGAGCCTCTGTCCCGTGAGTAGGAATTGGGTAGAAGATGGAACCCCGTGTTTTCGGCTGTACCCCTCCGGAGAGGAGTTTCCATCACTCTGAGTTGGGGTCGGGGAGGAAGCAGGTTGTCCACATTCAGATGCTACAGACTCTCGCTGTTCTCACTTAGTTTTAGTAGGTTTTCTTAAATACAGGTGTCTTCATTTGCTATCAATAGGCCTAAAAACCATTGATAATGAACTAAACTTTTTAAAGTGATTTTACCAATTTCCTTGTGGGACCATGAGGTTTCTCATACTGCCATGCCAGAAATAGATCTTTAGGAGTTGCTGTTTAATTTTTCAGTTTGATTTTATAGCTACATAAGATACTTACATGATTCTAAAATCAAATCTGTTAGTGTATATTGAGAGAAATCCAGTTCTTATTCCTATCCTTTCTACTCTGTTGCCTCTTTCCATTGATAAGGTTAAAAGCATTTTATTGAAATATTAATATGTAATAACATTTACCCTTTCAATTATATAGTTCAGTGGTTTTAAAAATTATGTTTACAAAGTTGTGCAATCATCACTATCTTACTTCACAATATTTCATCTCCCCCAAAAGAAACCCCACACCTGTTAATAGTTGCTCTCTAGCTCCCCTTTCCTCTAGCCCTGGCAACCATTCATCAGCTTTCTCTTTGGATTTGCCTATTCTGGACTTCTCAGTATGTGGCCTTTTGTTAACTGACTTCTTTCATTTAGCATAATGTAGTCAAGGTTCATTCATTTTGTAGCATGAATCAATACTTCATTCCTTTTTTATGGCTGAATAATATTGTATTGTATGGAGAAAAGACAAGTTGTTTACTTATTTATCACTTGATGGACATTTGGTTGTTTCCATTTTTGGCTATTATGAATAATGCTACTGTGAACATTCCTGTTCAAGTTTCTGTGTGGCTGTAAATGTTTTCTTTTCCCTTTGGTGTATGCCTAGGAGTGGAATTGCTGGGTTAGAGATAACCTTTAATTATTTTTTTTTGTTTTTATTCTTCCATAGATAGATAGCTATAGAGAGATAGGTAAAGATATATATATATGTATATATACAGATATCATCACTTGGTTAGGTAAATGGTAGCATTGCGTACACATACTTCACTTTCTGTGTTCACATCAAACATATCCTGGAAAAGAAAATAAAAATGATATAATCTGGGCATCAGTCCATATCAGTAAATTGATATTCCTCACTTCCTTTCACAGTTGCATAATCGGGATGTGCCAAGATCTATAAGACTGTAAATAGCAAGAAGAGAGTCTTCTTGCTTTTACAAATTAAACTGGAATATATGGTGATATTTTTCATATTTTTGCATATGTATTGTTGGGATAAATTCTTAGAAGTGAGATTTCTGGGTCAAAGGATAAATTCAGTTAGGTAGCATCAAATTCCTTTCCATTAAGTTTGCTCTGTTTCATATTCCTAGTTAGTATCCCTGTGTAAATACTTTTTATAATGTTTTGTATATGATTGAAAATAATAATGTGTATTTTCTAGTTTTTGGTGCTAGTTCTGTGCTTTTACTTTGATCAAATTGTTAATTATGTTTTTAAAAGCTAGATTATTAATAGTTTTTAACTTCTTGATAGAAGTGTATGGGTTTGTAAGTTTCTTCTAATATTTTATTTCTCTACATTTAAAAAATACTTTGAGGCTAACCAGGTATATTTAAATTATACCTTTTTTATATTTTTTCCACTATGCAGTATCAATCCCATTCTTTAATAAAGATTTCTTATTTAATCTATGTTTCATGTTGAACATATTGATCTCTATATATAGTCACCTTTTAGATGCTGTTTGTGGAGTATCTTTTTCTATGCTTCTGTGTTTCATCTTTCTATGTCATTATATTTAAGTGTATATTTTAATTAACATATACCTGAATTTTTGATACATTTTAATCATTTTAATGTAGTTTTTTAAAAAAATGTGTTTACTTTGTTTACATATATTATAATTAGTAACACTTTGGAATTATTTCTACTATCATATTTATTATTTTCTGTTTACCATGTGCTTTTTCTTTTATTATATTTTTAAAATTTTATTTATTTATTTTTAAGGAGAGGGGAAGGAAGGAAGGTAGAGAGGGAGAGAAACATCTATGTGTGAGAGAGAAATCAATCTGTTGTCTCTTGCATCCCCACCCCCAAACCAGGGACCTGGCCGGCAACTCAGGCATGTGCCCTCCTCAGGAACTGAACTGGCAACCATTTGCTTTGAGGGTCGAT
The DNA here is from genome assembly GCA_004027475.1 of Anoura caudifer. Classification (NCBI taxonomy): domain Eukaryota; kingdom Metazoa; phylum Chordata; class Mammalia; order Chiroptera; family Phyllostomidae; genus Anoura; species Anoura caudifer. Next base: position 46,212 of record PVKU01000536.1, read on the forward strand.
GCCCAACCCACTGAGCCACACCAGTGAGGAACAATTTTATTATTTTAAAAATTGTTTTGTTTTACTTATTTTTAACTTCTATCCCTGCTTTCCATCGGATTGACTGAGTTTAGGATTTCTTGTTTTCTTAAGGGTAAAATCTATCTCAGCAGCCCTGACATGTATTATTGTAACTTTTACTTGTGGCTCTTTTATTTCAGAAATTAGAGACCATCTTTTCATTAAGTTGTAGTTCCTTTCTTTCCTTCGGTCTCAGGATAATTTGAGAAAGACTTATTTGGTAGAAGTTAATATGAAATTATTTTAATTTCTAAATTATGACTTAAGTGTACATAAAGCATGCAGAATTGTAGTTTACAATGTATAAAACTTACCTATTGTTATCTTAATCTTTTGTACTGTAGAAATATTCTCTAAATACTTATCAAAAGATAGACTCTTTTTAATACCTCCTTTACTAGGAAATGCTAAAATATTTAAGGGACAAAGACTCATGATATGTTAACTTATCTGCAGAATGTTCAGGAAAATAATTATAGACAGACAGAAAGAAAGAGATAATGGTAAAAGTGAATGGTATAAAATATTAATGATAGGTAAATCAGTATAAAAAAGTACACGACTCTTTTGGTACTATTTTTTCCCTTTAAATATTTTATTGTTTATGCTATTACAGTTGTCCCAGCATTTTTTTTTATTGTTCATGCTATAACAGATTTCTCATTTTTCCCCTTTCGCCCCCCTCCACCCAGCCTGCTGCCCAGGTACTATTTTTATATTTGCAACATTTTATAACTGTGTAATTATTTCCAAAGAAAACGTTCTAAAGCTACATATTTAGCAAAATATTTGAAAGAATTTTTTTGTTTTTGAAAATTTTCTTTCACATTAAGTTTAAAAAATTTAAAAAGTAAACTAACACCTTAATATTTTTATGATGATTAGGCGCCACCAAGTGTTCAATTTCTGCAACTACTATCAAACCTAACCTGTCAAACTGCATTTGTAAATGGCTTTTTGTTAATTTCTTTATTGTGGCAACATAAGATTATAAAAACTATGTATGTGATCAAAATTAGTAAAAAAATACTCCACAAACTATTGCAATATTAAGAGAAGAGTGATGGATTGTGATATGAAATGCAGATTTCTGCCTCCCTTAAATTTTACCAAATCTCAAGAGAACATCAAAGTAGCTGGAGCATAAAGAAAAATTTATCAGTGCACAGACTAGTCAAAACTAGGGATTTACACATAATCTGTGATCAGTGTAGGGCATAGAATTTGCTCAAAACACTCATATATGGCAGATGAAGTAGTCACAGCAAGAAAACTTCCAAAATTTTTTTTTTATCTTTCTAAACAACAGATGTTGTGATTTTTTTGGGGGGGTTGTTTGTTTTTTAAAATAAATTACAGAAAAAGTAGACTTGACATCTGACTTAAGATAAATTAGTATCATGAGTTTTGAAAGAAACATAATACTTTAAAACAAACATTGGAAACCATCTGTTGAACAAACTTTACTCATGCTAATGATGTTTTCATCTTCTCATGGACTGTGGCTATAATCCAAATTATGCAACAATCTTCCGAAAAATCAGAATGTGAAATGTTGAGTTCAATTAAGAGATCCTCAATGTCTCCATCGTCATCTCCATCATCAAACTGGATTTTGGCATAATCCTTGGGAACTAATGTAACTTGCCTTTGACTGTAGCTTGTTTTGGAAGCTCAAGATATGTTCAGATGTCCAACCTCCTTAGCAATGTAATAAAAAAATTATGTAACTTTGCTATCCAGTAGTCTTGCAAGTCCACCGACAACCCTTCCCCCACCCCCTCAATTTCTCCTGATCATCAAAACACATTGTTTCTAATTATCCATCTCCCAACATTTGCTTAGCTGGGCCTAGTGGTCCATTCTCCTTGAATATGAGTTCCCTTATTTTAGATTCATTCTCAATCTTACCTCTGCACCTATTTTTACTTTTATTCTTGGGCATGGCTGCAATGGAGGTCTGGGTCGGTCTCTCCCTTCCTGGTGCTTGGAGCACAGCAGTCACTGGAGGCTGGGTGCCATGTATGGGAACATCCACTGAGATTTCTTTGTTTCCCTTTTCCCATCTCTATGTGTTTCCTAGTAGTACATCTCATTTCTATTCTCTCAATGAACACTTCCATTTATTTTTTATTATATTATTTTCCAGTACCATTTAGTCCCCCTACACCCCTCTCTACTACCCTCCTGAAAGCACCTCACTGTTGTCCATGTCCATGAGTCCTTTTTCCTTTTTGTTCAATCCCTCCACACCCTAATATCCCCCCGACCTTAGCTGTCATCCTGCTCACTATCTATGAGTCTGTCTCTATTTGCCTTGTTAGTTCAGTTTGTTCATTAGATTCAAATGAGTGAAATCATATGGTATTTGTCTTTCTCTGACTGGTTTGTTTCACTTTCCATAATATTCTCCAGGTCTATTCACACTGTCACAAAGGGTAAACTTTTCTTCTGTTTTAAGGCTGAGTAGTATTCTGTGGTGTAAATGTCACATAGTTGTTTTGGCTACTCATCTACTGATAGAAACTTGGGCTATTTCCATAGCTTGGTGATTGCAAGTAACACTTCAATGAACATAGAGGATCTTATGTTCTTTTGAATTGGGTTCTTTGGGTTTTGGGTTCTTTCGAATGTATTCCCAGAAGTGGGATTGCTGGGTCAAAAAAGGCAGATTCATCTGTAAATTTTTGATGTATCTCCATATTGCTTTCCACAGTGGCTGTACCTGTCTGCATCCCCACCAACAGTGCAAAAGGATTTCCCCTTTTTCCACATCCTTGCCAGCACTTATTGTTTGTTGATTTATTGATGATAGCCATTCTGACAGGTGGGAGATGGTATCTCATTGTGGTTTTAATTTGCATTTTTCTGATGATTAATGACATTGAGCAGCTGTTCATACTGGCCACCTGTAGGTCCTCTTTGGAGAAGGGCCTATTCAGGTCTTTTGGCTGTTTTTTAATTGGGATGTTTGTTTCTTTTGTGTTTCTTTCTTTCAATAAATTTTGGGTATTAACCTCTTATCAGATATATTGGCAAATATGTTCTCACATTCTGTGGGTTGTCTTTTTTGTTGTTGGTGATTTCCTTTGCTGTGCAAAATCTTTTTAGTTTCATGTAGTCCCATTTGTTTATTCCTTCTTTTGTTTCCCTTGCCTGGGGAGATAAATCTGATAAAATATTGCTGGGAGCAATGTCTGAGATTTTGCTGCCTATGTTTTTTTTCTACAATTTTTATGGTTTTGGCTGTAACATTTAAGTCTTTAATCCATTTTGAATTTATTCTTTTGTGTGGTGTAAGAAGGTGATCCAGTTTCATTTTTCTGCATGTATCTGTCCAATTTTCCCAATACCATTTATTGAATAAATTATCTTTAGTCCACTGTATGTATTTGCTTCCTCTGGCAAATATTAATTGACTACAAGGTGTGGGTTTATTTCTGGGTTCTCTCTTCTGTTCCATTGATCTATGTGTCTGTTTTTATGCCAGTACCATGCTGGTTCATTTACTATGGCCTTATAGTATAGTTTGATATTAGGTAGTGTGATTCCTCCAACTTTGTTCATCTTTCTCAGAATCACTGTTGTTATGCGGGGACTTTTGTCGTTCCATATAAATTTTTGAAATATTTGTTCTAGTGTGTGAAAAACATCTTTGGAATCTTGGTAGGAATTGTGTTGAATCTATAGATTGCTTTGGGTAATATGGACATTTGTATGATGCTAATTCTCCATATCTGTGAATACGGTATACGCTTCCAATTATTTGTATCTTCTTCAATTTCTTTCTTCAGTGTCCTATAATTTTCTGAATGTGGGTCTCTTACATCCCTGGTTAGGTTTATTTCTAACTATTTTATTCTTTTTTGAAGCAATTTTGAATGGGATTGTTTCTTAATTTTCCTTTTTGTTAGTTCATTATTGGCATATAAATGTACAACTGATTTCTGGATATTAATTTTGTATCCTGCTGCTTTTCTGAATTCATTGATCAGTTCTAGTAGTTTCTTGATAGAATCTTTGGGGTTCACTATGTACTGTATCATGTCATCTGCATATAATGACAGTTTTACTTCTTCCTTTCCAATTTGGATTCCTTTTATTTTTTCTACTTGTGTGATTACTGGGGCTAGGACTTCTTGTGCTATTCAACAAACAGTGTTTGTGACAGTGTAGAGGCAGAGAGTTCCCCAGTCCCATGATGAGCAAAGACCCCATTTAGTCATGATAGACCCATCACCCTGCTCCATGGATGTCTCCCAGGAGCTGCATAGCTCAGGAAGGGCAGAGGCCTGGTCATGACTGAGATGGCATATTCCTCCTCCCCGAGTGGCCTGAGATTCACACCACACAGAGCAGATAACCCGGGCAGAGAATGAGAAAGGAGAGTTAAAGTCAGAGAGTCTGTGTCCAGTGCCTGCAAGTTGAAGCCAGGTGTTTGAAATGTTTGAGTATCTATAAAAAGCCCTACTACACAAATAGGTAATTGGATACAGCGGTGGTTCTCAGACCTCAGTGCACCGGAATCATCTGGGGAGCTCCTTAAAGAGGGGATTTCTGGGTCCCAGTCCAGAGCTTCTGATTCCAGTTGTTCTATGTTGGGGCCTGAGAACTTGCATTTCTAAGAAATTCCCTAGTGAGGCTGATGCTGCTGGTCCCCAGACAATACATTGTTAATTGGTGAATGTATGTGTTTTTCAGATAATTTGTTATCAAACATCTTAACAGCTGCCACTATATACTAGTGTGGTATGATGTCTTTACCAAACATTATTGTTTTCCTGACTTTGACTAGGTTTATTTTCAGACTTAAGAATGGAGTATTTGTAGTTTATTAGATTCATTTCAAAGGCCCATTTGGAGGAAACTGTTTCAGTGCTTTCACTTACTGTATAGAGAACCATAATTTTTAGGAGATTCCATAATTAAAAGAATCATTTGTGTGACTTCTATCAGTTTATAAAGTTTTCATATTTATTATCTGGTATATTAATGTAAATCTTATATATAATATAATCTTATAACCCCAAAGATATATATATATATATAATATATATATAATCTTTTGGCTTTTAGCAGCAGTCCTGTGAGGGAAACAGGAGTACTTTTTCTTTTCTTTTTTCTTTTTTTTGTAAAAATTTTCTTTCATTATTTTTCTTTTTAAAAAATATATTTTATTGATTATGCTATTGCAGTTGTCCCATTTCTCCCCCATCATTCCCCTCCACCCTGCACACCCCCTCCCACTCACATTCCCCCCCTTCAGTTCATGTCCATGTGTCATAAGTTTCCCCCTCTCTCCTCCTCCCACTCCCCTGTTATTGACCCTCCATGTGATCTCCATTTCTGTGGTTCTGTTCCTGTTCTAGCTGTTTGCTTAGTTTGCTTTTGTTTTAGGTGTGGTTCTTAATATCTGTGAGTTTGCTGTCTTTTTACTTTCATGTTTTTTATCTTCTTTTTCTTAGATAACATTTAACATTTCCTATAATAAGGACTTGGTGATGATGAACTCCATGAACTTGACCTTATCTGAGAAGCACTTTATCTGACCTTCCATTCTAAATGACAGCTTTGCTGGATGGAGCAATCTTGGATGGAGGTCCTTGACTTTCATGACTTGGAATACCTCTTTCCAGCCCCTTCTTGCCTGGAAAGTCTCTTTTGAGAAATCAGCTGACAGTCTGATGGGAACTCCTTTGTAGATGACTGTCCCCTTATCCCTTGCTGCTTCTAGAATTCTCTCCTTCATTTTAATGTTGGCTAATGTAATTATGATGTGCCTTGGTGTGTTCCTCCGTGGGTCCAACTTCTTTGGGACTCTCTGAGCTTCTTGGACTTCCTGGAAGACTATTTCCTTTGCCAGATTGGGGAAGTTCTCCTTTATTATTTGTTCAAATAACTTTTCCACTTGTTGTTGTTCTTCTTCCCCTTCTGGTACCCCTATAATTCAGATGTTGGGACGTTTAAAGATGTCCTGGAAGTTCCTAAGCCTCTCCTCATTTTTTTGAATCCTTGCTTCTTCCTTCCTTTCTGTTTGTTTCTTTCTTTCTTCCTTCTGGTCCACTCCATTGATTTGAGTCCCATTTTTCCTCCCATCCCTAATGGTTCCTTGTGTGTTTTCCTTCATTTCACTTATTGTAGCCTTCATTTGTTCATCTAATTTGTGAGCAAAAGCAATCAATTCTGTGAGCATCCTGATCACCAGGGCTTTGAACTGTGCATCTGATAGGTTGGCTATCTCTTGGTTGCTTAGATGAATTGGCTCTGGGGCTTTGATCTGTTCTCCCATTTGAGCCATTTTTTTTGGGGGGGGGGTCTGGTCACAGCTGTTACATAGTGAGGGGTGGAGCCTTAGGTGTTCCCCCTACTTTTTCTGATTTATGGTGTGTCAAAGAGCTGGGATTATCTCTGTTCTGCCTCCTAGTGAGCATTTGTAGGTGTAACATCTATTATATTACGAAGAGGGTGTGATTAGCAGACAGTGAGGGGGAAACCTAAACATGGTGAAGGAATACTAATCATATGATTCTACAATGACACCTCATGTGCACAGGTTTCTCCAGCTTGTGTGCTCCCAACTTCCTTCCCAATAAGCCTTCAGTTGGAAAAAGAAGGAGGTCTTAGCCACAGAGGAAAGACTTTCTTAGATAAATTCTGTCACCTAAATGCCCATATTCCAAAACTGATTAGGGCCCACAAGTATTTCTATATTTCAGGGCATTCCCTGAAGCCACAGTGTACCCCAATTCCTGCCTGAGTTCTCTCTGCAATATTTGCTTTTACTTCCTCACAACTCGCATGGGGTAGAACCAGGACCCCATGCACAAACCCTGAAGTGGAAAATCAGAGAACATTTTGCTTTTCCTGCAGGTGGAGGAAGAGAGTGATGTGGGGAATGTGGACCTAGCAAGTTGGAAAGAAGTGAGATTCAGTGAGGAGGAAATAGGATAGCTTGGCCTTGTAAGAAGGTGATTCCAAAATTTTATTCACTGCCTGAGCTCTGAAATAGAAAAAGAAATAACTTGAAAGGAATAAAAAACAAATAAACAAAACTGACATCTCTAGAGAGGAGTTGAGATCAGGGAATAGAAGATATTTCAGCTTTGGAGTCTTTTTTTCCTTCTCTCCTCCCCTTGTCTTCTCCCTGCTCCTTACCACTACTATTTTTTCTACTTGAAATCAGTTATAACTAACAACTGAAGGTAGCCTTGATTGGGGAAAGTTAAAAATACACAGAGGAGAGAAGCATTATGATCCAGTTTGCTTTAGTGATGGGAAAGTTCTCAGGCTAACTAGACTAGTGAGATGGGGCTTTTTAATTTTATTTATCTATTCTTTAAAACATTTTTAAAATGGTGGTTTACCTTACATAGTAAAATGAACAAATAACTCAGTGTACAACTGAATGAATATTTTACATATACATGCACACACACACACACACACACACACACACACACACACACGCAGTCTTTTACCTTGTCTTCCAGATCAAGACAATCAAGCATTTCCAATACCTCAAAAGGCTTCCTCATGTCTCCTCCTAGACAATACTCCCAAAGGTAAGGACTGCTGACCCCTGCTGCCACTGAATGGTTTTACCTGTTCTTAAACTTAGGGTATAAAAAGAATCATACAGTATGTACTATATTGTGTCTGGCTTATTTCACTCAACTTTATGTCTGATAAATTCACCTACATTTTTGCATGTATCAAGAAGTGTTCTTTCTCACTGTAATGTATTGTTCTACTGTGTAAATATAGTACAATTTCTAGTTATCCATTCTATGGTCAGTAGACACTTGAATTGTTTCCAGTATTTTGCTATTATGAATAAAGTTGCTATGCACATTCTTTTTAAAAACCAGCTTTATTGGGATATTCATGTACCATATACTTCACCCATATACACTGTGCAGTTTAATGGCTTTTAGTATCTTCACGGAGTTGTGCCAACTATTACTGTGGTCAGTTTAGAATATTTTCATTATTCCAAAAAGAAAACCCAACCTCTTAGCTATCAACCCTAATCACCCCATTCTCTGACCTCTATGAAATCACTAATTTACTTTCTATAACTTTAGATGTTCCTAGTTTGAACATTTTATATAATGAAATCACACAATATGTGGTCCTTTGTGATTGGCTTCTTTCACTTTCAAAGTTCATTCATTTTGTAGCTTATGGCAATACTCTACTTCTTTTTATTGCCCAAAAATATTCCATTGTATGGACATACCAAGTTTTATTTATTCATTCATCAGTTGATGGGCATTTGGGTTGTTTCTAGCTTTCAGCCATTATGAATAATTCTGCAGTGAACATTCATGTACAAGTTTTTGTATGGGCAGTGGACATACGTTTTCACTTACCTTATGATGCCCAGGGATGGGGAGGGTAGTTCTTGGATCAAATAGTAACTCGATTTAACTGTTTGAAAAACAGGTAAATTGCCAGACTATTTTCCAAAGCAGCTGTACCATTTTACATTTTCACCAGCAGTGTAGGAGGATTCCAATTTCTCCATATCTTCACGAACTCTGTTATTACCTATCTTTTTTTATTCTAGCTATCCTGGTGGGTATGAAATGGTATCTTATTCTGGTTTTAACTTATATTTCCCTGATGTCTAATAGTGTTAAGCATCTTTTCATTTGCTGATGGTCATCTGTACATCTTCTTTGGAGAAATGTCTATTCAGATACTTTGCCTATTTTATTCTTTTTAAAAAATGTGTATTTTATTGATTATGCTATTACATTTGTCCCAATTTTTCCTCCTTTGACCCCCTCCACCAGGTACTCCCCATTCCCTCCAACAATACCCCCTTGGTTCATGTCCATGGGTCATGCATATAAGTTCTTTGGCTACTCCATTTCCTATTGTTCTTAACATGCCCTCCTGTCTCTTCTTTACCTATCAAATTTGTACTTATTAATCCCTGCACCTTTTCTCCATTCTCCCCTTTCCTCCACCCAAATGATAACCTTCCAAATGATCGCCATATCTATGATTTGTTCTGCTTGTTTGCTTAGTTTGTTTTTAGATTCAGTTGTTGAAATTTTTGAATTTATTACCATTTTAATGTTCATAGTTTTGATTTTCTTTTTCTTAAATAAGTCCCTTGAACATTTCATATAATAATGTCTTGGTGATGATGAACTCCTTTAGCTTTACTTTGTCTGGGAAGCACTTTATCTGCCCTTCAATTCTAAATAATAGCTTTGCTGGATAGAGTAATCTAGGTTGTAGGTCCTTGCTTTTCATTACTTTGAATACTTCTTGCCAGTCCCTTCTAGCCTGCAAAGTTTCTTTTGAGAAATCAGCTGACAGTTTAATAGGAACTCCTTTGTAAGTGACTATCCGCTTTTCTCTTGGTGCTTTTAAGATTCTCTCTTTATCTTTAACCTTTGGCATTTTAATCATGATATGTCTTGGTGTGGTCCTTATTGCATCCATCTTGTTTGGGATTCTCTGTGCTTCCTGGACTTGTACATCTATTTCCTTCACTGAATTCAGGAAGTTTTCTTTCATTATTTTTTCAAATACATTTTCAATTTCTTGCTCTTTCTCCTCTCCTTCCAGCACCCCTATGATTTGAATATTAATATGTTTGAAGTTGTCCTAAAAGCTCCTTAGCCTATCCTCATTTTTTTTTGGGGGGTGGGATTCTTTTTTCTTCTTGCTGTTCTAATTGAATGTTTTTTTTTCTCCCTTATGTTCCAAAGCATTGATTTGATTCTTGGCTTCATCCATTCCACTGTTGATTTCCTGTAAATTTTTCTTTATTTCACTAGGTGTAGGCTTCATTTCTGCCTGGGTCTTTTTTAAGCTGTTGAAGTACCCAATGAGTTCCTTGAGCATCCTAATAACCAGTGGTTTGAACTCTGCATCTGATAGATTATCTACATTTGAACTCTGCATCTGCTTATCTACATTTAGTCTAGCTCTTTTTCTGGAGTTTTGTTCTATTCTTTCATTTGGGCCATATTTCTTTGTCTCCTCATTTTGGCAGCCTCCTTTGTGTTCATTTCTATGTATTAGTTAGAGCTCTTTGACTCCCCGTCTTATTAATGTGGCCTAATGTAGAAAAGCACACCCATAAGTTGGTTGGGGCAGGGTGTTAGGCAATTGCCAGGATGGGGCAACCCATGTGAACCAGGTTGATGGAGTTTCAGATATGGTGTCATTGCTCTGCGGCTCTGTGTGGGGGAAGGCTCAGAAAAGGGACAATGACGATTGCCTGGTCTCTGGAGTTTTGTCTGGGAGGAAGCTGTCCCCCAGCACCAGCCCTGATGCCAGACACCTCAGTTTCTCCCTATACAACACTGGTGTCTTCCCAGCTGCTGGAGCCCAGAGGGAGTGAGTCTGCATAAGTCCTAAGTCTGTTGCAGCCCTTTAAGAGTAGATGCTTCAGAATCCCAGTTTCTTCTGCTGTCACAACCCCTACTGGTTCAGAAGTTACAGGGACACATCTTCCTGGTGCTGGGTGGTCTGTTGTGGGGCTGGGATCCCTCACTCCTGAGGTTTCCCTCCCAATTTTTATCTACCACCTGTGGGTGTGGGACTGCCCATTCTGGGTCTCCAAGGCTCTGCTCCTCCTATCTGTCTGGATGGATGTGACTTCTTTAATTCCTTGGTTAAGACCTCTTAAGGAATTAAGACCTTACTTCCTTTAATTCAGACCTCCACACAGCTGGGTTTTCTGATGATTCTGGGTGATAGCTATTTTGTAGCTTAGCTGTAATTTATGCTGTGGCTGCACAAGGAGGTGAGCCAGGAGGCAAGCTGTGCTCACCTACTCCTCTGTCTTGTGATTTTCCGAGTCAGGCCTACATAGGTGCACCACATCGGCCTTGGTGGCCTTTTTCTTTTCTCTGTTAGAAACCAGGGGTTAGGCTGATGTTGGTGTCCCACACATGTGTAGGTCACCATCCTGCAGGGTTGCATGTGGCTGAAGTGGGAGTTGGTGTGTGTGGCATAATAGGAATCCCCATACCATTTTCCTCTGGTGGAAGCAGTAGTTGTATTGTTTCAGTTGCACTCTCAGACCTGGTGGTGGAGTTTGAGGAATGCTATGGTAGTTGCCTCTGCAGTTGCCCCAGCGCACCACTCCCGCCCTGGTTGCCTCAGCCACTACCTGGGGCCAGCGGGTCAGCAGCAGGCGGCACTCTGGGGTCCATGGGCAGGGGGCAGACTCCTTTGCCTGTTTGCCTTTTTATTATTGAGTTGTAATGGTTCCTTAATATTCTATATACAAGTCCCTTAGTGGATATATTATTTGCCAAAATTTTGTCCCTTTGTGTAGACTTTTTTCTTTCTTGATAGTGTCCTTTGAGGCACAAAGGTTTTGATTTTCATGATGTCCACCCTTTCTGTTTTTCTTTTATTGCCTGTGCTTTTGGTGTCATATATAAGAAATGAATGTTACAAAGGTTTATGCCTGTGTTTTCTTGTAAGAGTTATAGGTTTATCTCATATTTAGATCTTTGATCCATTTTTAGTTAATTTTTGTAAATGTTGTGAGGTTGGGATCAGACTTCATTCTTTGGCATGTGGATATCCACTTGTTCAAGTATAATTTACTGGAGACTCTTCTTTTTCTATTTAATTGTTTTTCCACCCTTGTCAAAAATCAATTGACCCTAATTGTGAGGGTTTATTTATGGACTTTGAATTCTGTTCCATTAGCCTATGTGTCTAGCCTATGCTAGTACCACACTGTCTTGATTCCTGTAGCTTTGATGTGAGTTTTGAAATAGAGAAGTTTGAGTTGTTCAACTTTGCTCTTTTTCAAGATTGTTTTGGCCATTCTGTGTCCCTTGAAATTCCATATGAATTTTTCAAGTTCTGCAAAAAAACCTGTCTAGTATTTTGAAAGAGATTGCACTTAATCTATAGATCAATTTGAAGAACATTGCCATTTAACAACATTAAGTCTTTCAAACCATGAAAATGCTATATCTTTCCATTTAATCAAAACTTTAATTTATTTCAAGTGTTTTATAATTTTCAGAGTATAAATTTTGCATTTTGTTAAATTTATTCCTAAGTATTTTGTTCTTTTTGATTTTATTGTACATAAAATGGTTAATTTCATTGTCTATTGGCTCACAGCAACTGTGTAAAAATACAATTAATTTTCACATACTGACTTTTGTATCTTGCAACACAAATGAATTTGTTAGTTCTAATAAATTTTTAGTGGGGTACTTAAGATTTTCCACATGCAAGATCATGTCATCTGCAAATAGAGATGATTTTACTTATTTCCAATCTATATACCTCTTATTTCATTTTCTTGTGTAACTGCTTTGACTAGGACTGTCAGTATAGTGCTGAATAGAAATGGTGAGCATGGACATATTTATCTTGTTTCTGATTTTGGGGGAAAGCATTCTGACTTTCAACATTAAGAATGATACTACTGTGCATTTTTTTGTAGATGGTCCTTTATCAGGTTGGGGAGTTCACTTTTATTCCTAGTTTGCTGAGTATTTTACCCTGAAGAATATCGAAGGTATGAGCATTCTTGTATATTACTTTTCTGAACTTGAATATACATTAAGCACCCACGCATTTCTGTTTTGTGTATCCCAAGAAGTAAAAGTGGTGAGTCATAGTGTATGCATACATTTAGCTTTAGTGCACACTGTCAAGCAGTTTTCCAAAGTCCTTGTATTAATTAACACTACCACCAACATTATAAGAGGATTCCAATTGCTCTGTGAAATGGCAGTTTATTAAACTAACTACAGAGAGAAGCCCTTTCTCACCTTTACCATCAAAAATAGCTTCCTCCTGGTCTCCCTGCATGCCAGGCACCATGGCTGTGGACAGTGGTTCCCAGACTTCAACAAGTGGAGTAACTGCCCTAATTCACCATTCCCATGTCAGCTTTGGAGGCAATTCAGTTTGTGGGGTAGAAGAGGAGGGTTTTAATATTTGCCAACACAATATATGAAATTAAAAATCTTTTTATTTTCTAAAGTATGAACAGTAAAAAGACAGCAAACTCACAGTTATTAACAACCACACCTAAAACAAAAGCAAACTAAGCAAATAGCTAGAACAGGAACAGAAACACAGAAATGGAGATCACATGGAGGGTCAACAACAGGGGAGTGGGAGGAGGAGAGGGGGGAAAAGGTACAGAGAATAAGTAGCATAGATGGTGGGTGGAAAATAGAAGGGGGAGGGCAAGAATAGTGTGGGAAATGTAGAAGCTAAAGAACTTATGACACATGGACATGAACTAAAGAGGGGGAATGTGGGTGGGGGGGAAGGGTGGAGGGGAATGAAGGGGGAAAATGGAATAACTGTAATAGCATAATCAATAAAATATATTAAAAATATTTTTATTTTCTGTTTCTTTTACTACTAATGATAGAAAACAAATTTTTCTAGCTCTATTGGTCATTTCTATTGTGTGATTTTTCTTTTCATGCCCTTGACTTAAAAAAAAATAAGATATTTGATTTTTAAATTGGGTTTTTAAGTCATCTTTATTGATAAAGACATTGTCCATTTGCCAGTAATATTTTAATTTTTATAATGTTTTTCCAGAATCACTATTTATCTTGGTTGTTTTTTAATTTTATGGATGTAGATCTGCCAGTTGTTTCCTTATGCTTTTTGGCACTGGTGCCATGTTAAGAAAGATCTTTCTCATGTTGAGGTATACAAATATTGTCATGGGCCACAATGACATTTTGGTCAGCGATGGCCTGCAAATGCAATGGTGGTCCCATAAGATTATAATGGTGCTGAAAAATTCCTATCACCTAGTGACGTTTTAGCCATCTTAATGTACTGGCACAATGCATTACTCACAGGTTTACAGTGATGCTGATGTAAAAAAAAACCTGCACTGCCAGTTGTATAAAAGTATAGTGCATACAATTATATACAGTCATCATACTTGGTGATGACAATAAATGACTGTGCTACGGGTTTATATGTTTACTATACCATACTTTGAACCATTATTTTACTTATTTATTTATTTTAAAATTTACTTATTTTAGGGAGAGAGAGGAAGGTGGAGAGAGAGAGACACATTAGTTTGTTGTTCCACTTATTTAGGCATTCATTGTTTGATTCTTGTTTGTGCACTGATCCGTGATGACTGGGGGTCACCCCCAAAACCTTGGGTTATCAGAATAATGCTCTAATCAACTGCCCTACCTGGCCAGGGCCTGAATCATTATCTTAGAGCGTACTCTTTCTACTCACAAAAAAATGGCTGTAAAACAATATGTTGTGTTAAGCCAGCAGCATCCTCACACATCTCATATTTATTGCATCTCTTATTGCATCATTTTCTCTTGTGCTTCATTTAAACGCAAAAATTTTTTTTCAAAATAGTTAATACAATTATATAGGTTTCAGATATACAATTCTACAATATATTATGTGTATATTGCGTTGTGTGTTTACCACCCCAGCTCAAGTCTCCTTCCATCACCTTTATTTATGCCCCTTTTACCCTCTTATATTCCCCCACCCGCTTTCCTACTGGCAATCACTATACTGTTGTCTGTATCCATGAGTCTCTTTTTTCTTTGCTTAATCTCTTCAGCCTTACCAAGCCCCTGACCCCATCTCTTCTGACAGCTGTCAGTCTATTCTCTGTATCTATGAGGATGTTTTTATTTTGTTAGTTTATTTTGTTCATTAGATCCCACATGTAAATGAAATCATATAATACTTGTTTTTCTGTGACTGACTTATTTCACTTAGCATAGTATTCCACCCATGCTGTTGCAAAAGGTAAGATTCCATCTTTTTTATGGCTGAATAGTATTCCATTGTGTAAATGTACCACAGCTTTTTCATATACTCATCTGCTGATGGTCACTTGAGTAGCTTCCAAATCTTGGTGATTGCAAATGATGCTGTAACAAACATAGGGGTGCATATATCTTTCAAATTAGTATTTCTGGTTTCTTTGGATGTAGTCCCAGAAGTGAAATTACTGACTCATAAAGCAGTTCCATTTTTATTTATTTTAAAATATTTTATTTATTTATTTATTTATTTATTTATTTATTTATTTATTTATTTATTTATTTTAGAGAGAGGGGAAGGGAGAAAGAGAAGGAGAGGAACATCAATGTGTGGTTGCCTCTAGCGCACCCCCACTGGGGACCTGGCCCACAACCCAGGCATGTGCCCCGACTGGGAATCAAACTGCCACCCTTTGGTTCGTAGGCCAGTGCTCAATCCGCTGAGTCACACTACCCAGGCTCCATTTTTAATTTAATGAGGTAACACCATAATGTTTCCTATAGTGGCTGCACCAGTCTGCATTCCCACCAACAGGGTAAAAGGGTTCTCTTTTCTCCACATCCTCACCAACACTTGTTGTTTGTTCATTTATTGATGATAGCCATTCTGACAGGTATGATGTAATATCTCATTGTGGTTTTAATTAGCATTTCTCTGATGATTAGCATTCTTTCTTTAGTCTCTTGACCATCTGTATATCCTTTTTGGAGAAGTGTATCTTCAAGTTCTTTGCCCATTTTTTAATTGGATTGTTTGGGTTTTTTTGGTCTTGAGTTATATAAGTTTTTTATAAATTTTGGATATTAAGCCCTTATCAGAAATATCAGTGAATATGTTCTCCCATTCAGTGAGTTGTCTTTTCATTTTGTTGGTGGTTTTCTTTGCTGTGCAAAAACTTTTTAGTTTGATGTAGTCCCATTTGTTTCTTTTTTCTTTTTTCCCCCTGCCTGAGGTGATATATCAGAAAAAAAATATTGCTATGAGAAATGTCTGAGATTTTACTGCCTAAGTTCTCTTCTAGGATTTTATGCTTTTTGAGTATAACATTTAAGTTTTTTATGAATTTTGAGTTTATTCTTGTGTATGGTATAAGAATGTGATCTAGTTTTATTTTTTCACACATAGCTGTCCAATTTTCTCAACACCATTTATTGAATAGACTATTTTTACCCCATTGTATGTTTTTGCCTCCTTTGTAAATATTAATTGACTATAAAGGTGTGGGTTTATATTTGGGCTCTCTATTATGTACTATTGATCCATATGTCTTTTATGCCAGCACCATGCTGTTTTGATTGCTATGGACTTGTAGTATAGTTTGATATCAGGTACTGTGCCTACCTCCAACTTTGTCCTTCTTTCTCAAGATTGATGTGGGGAGTCAGCATCTTTTGTGGTTCCATACAAATTTTTGGACTATTTGTTCTAGTTCTGTGAAATACACCATTGGGATCTTGAAAGGAATTGCATCAAATCAGTAGATTGCTTTGGGTACTATGGACATTTTAATAATGTTAATTATTCTTATCCATGAACATGGTATATGCTTCCACTTATTTGTATTTTCTTCACTTTCTTTCTTTAGCATCTTACAATTTTCCAAGTACAGGTCTTTTACATCCTGGGTTTGATCCACAATCAGGGCCCATATCTAGGTTGCAGGTTCGATCCCCAGTCAGAGACTGTATGGGAGGCAGCTAATTAACATTTCTCTCTCACATTGATGTTTCTCTTTCTCTCTTCCTCTCTTTCTAAAATCAATAAACATATCCTTGGGTGAGGATTTAAAGAGAGAGAGAGAGAATTGCTACAGATTTGGAAGAAGATTTTTGTTGTTGTTTGTTTTCTTTGTTTTATTTTATTTTTTCCTGGTCATACTTGTTCATTGTAGGACATTTGGAAACCATGGACATATCTAAAACCTAAAGCCGAACTGGAGAAGTTATACTTACCTCTACTCTAGTCTAGTCTCAGACCTGACTCCACTTCTGTCAATACACACACAAATACACTGGTAGTTTTTCACAACCACAGTTTCATTTCTTCTTTGTTACCCAGTGAATTGGTAAGCACAGGAGCTCCTGCTGACCTCATCTTAAATTCCTGAGAATGCAAACAACCTTAATTAACAAGAATCATGGAGTTAAAAAGAGACCCTGATGAGGTTTTCTTCCTCTCATCCTTTTGACCTTGCACAGCATTGCACCAACAGCATTCCAGAAAAAGTATTCCAGAGAATTCTACTACTTTCCTCTAGAAATCTTCACTTGTTATTTCTGCAGACAAAATTTTTTGCGAATACTCAACCCCATCTCTCTGATGAAATTTAGGTCCATCCCTCTTGTTCCTTTCTCAGAACAGGAAGCAGCTGCTTACCACCTCTCCCAGGATATTTGGGCATGCACTTCTAGACTTTAGCTTTACCCACCGGGTCAGAGGCACAATCTATCCCTAACTGCAGACCACAGTAATGTCCCTGGATTGACAAGCAGTATTTTCTTTTTAAACTTGTTTCTCTTTTTCTGTTGTAAGAGTATTGTTTAGTTCAGCATTTACAGCAAAGCAGATGCTAAGGCAGACACTCTAAGGTTATATTTTGGGCCTCTTTCTGGGCTTCAATTTTTTTTTTCTCTCAACAAAAATAAAAGCATTAGCCCTGGCTGGTGTGGCTCAGTGGATTGAGTGCTATCTCATGAACCAAAGGGTTTGATCCTCAGTCAGGGCACATGCCTGGTCCCCAGTAGGGGGCGCGTGCACAGTACAGTGCCCTGCACAGGACAGTGAAATCTCCAGATCAAACACGTCAGAAGGAAAGAGTCTTGGGGACTCTTGGGGGAAAGGAGGGGAAGAGTGGAAAAAGGTGGAGAGTGTCTTCTCAACAGCTTTTAGTGAATTTGGAAAATTGTCTCCAGGGCTACAAAAAAATGGAAAAGCAGCATTTAGACACATGGCTGCGAGTTCCTAATCCACTCCTCAGTTACATCTAAAGTTCAGTAAACAATACTTTGGTGCTTTAAAGCATTTTTAGTGAGCATTCTTGATCATTGCCAAGGGGAGCCAATAAAAATCTAGCATATCAGAAGAATGGCAGCCAGTACCCGGGCATTCCTGGTTCAACAACCAAGAAAACTAGTTCCAAATTTCCAGGAGGGAATTCAACCCCAGCTTTTGTAGTTCACCACAGACCTTGGACATGTTCAATATTGTGACTGTCAGTAACCTAGATTTTAAAGGCACTATTCCCTAAGGAATAAGTAAACAAAACTCACAGTAGGGCTCAGTGTCTTACTGCACGCTGGGGATGTGTTGTATTTCACAACTCAGCAGCCTTGACATCTCTGGCCATTTCATCTTTTCTCTGGCTTATTTTGCCTCCTTGTATCTTAACTGCAGTTGGTGCCCTGTATTCACATGTTACTATTATAATCTTGACATCCAAGCTTCTCCTGTAGCTGTGCTTTAAGTACTTTGTCTGGGACTTTAGTTTCCTGTTCATTTGACCCCACCTTCTTTGTGTAGCCTGAGCCTTACTACGACCTGCTTTTCAATCAGCTTGCTCCAATCTAAGTAGTGTTGCCAGCCTTCTGAGTGGGCCTGCGCAAGATTATAAGTGGTGCCTCCATGGGCTCTTTCCAATGCTAAAAAGCTGAAGGGTAGGAAGCTAAAGAGCAGGGAACCCAGGCATTACTAAAGGCTGTTCCCAATGGTAGGCATTTGCAAACGTAAGATCGCATCAGAATCACCTGACAGCATGCTGAAACAAATTATTGCCAGGTATTACTCCCAGAACTTCTGATTGAGCAGGTCTGGGCTGGGCCCAGAGGATTTGCATTTCTAACAAATTCCCAGGTGATGCTGACGCTGCTGGTCTGGGGAACACTCTTGGAGAATTAATGCTCAAGGGTAAAAATAATAATACTAATATTGGAAAAGAATCACATCTTATATTATTGGTCACTTACATACAAGATGCTATTCTAAGTCCTTTACTCATTTTGTCTTTACAATAATTTTTGCTTTTTCTATTTTTAAAAGAGGAAACCGAATCACAGAGAAGTGAACTATCTTTCTCAAAGTCACACTGTAGGTGCTGGCGCTGGGCTGTGAACCTTGGCAGTTAGGTTCAGAGCCCATGGTTTTAAATGAACCTCTGTAATATCAAATAATGTATCTGATAGTTTGAAATAAGTATATTTTTCATATACTCGTGTATGAACCTATTAAAAATATTGAGATGGTTAAGAAAAAATAATCATTATTGTTCACAATAATCCTATTGGTACCTTTCCCACCAATTTTATTCATTTTTAATATATTATCCCCCTTTGTGGACCAGAATAATAAAGAATGAAGGAATATCATAAAGTTTTAATGGGAAATTTTAAAGACAATTTACCTCTTAAAATGAAGAGCATTCTTGCATATTTTTTCATTTTCTACCTCCTCTTCTTTTGAGTTTTTTTAATACTCCTTCAATCTTCAATCATAATAGTATTTCATGTTCTTCGATCACCTGTGAAAATGTGGCTTATTACCTTTCTTCTCTCCAAAAAATGGCCCTTTGTCTGTCTGTCTGTTTGTCTCTCTCCTCCACTGATAGTATTAAAATTAATTGGGCTTTTCCAAGAGCTGAGAATGGAAAACATTACTGATTTGAGAATTTGCTGCTTCAATGACAGTAAATTGTGACACATTATCTCTTCTTGGTCTCCATGCCTGTGACCATGGTAATTTAGAGCAAAAAAGGTCTTAAACCAATAGTACTGCATTTCATCAAAACTAAGATGCCACCAGTTTAGGAAGGACTATTATTTACTGTATGTGCAGGCACAACTTGTTTTATTGTACTTCACTTTATTGCGCTTCACAGATGTTGCTTCCCCCCCGCCCCAAATTAAGGGTAAGACTCCCCAGCAGCAAAAAAGATTTTAACTTGCTTCATTGTGTTGGTCTAGAACAGAACCTGCGATATCTTTGAGGTGTGCCTGTGTCACTAAGAGCAAAAGAATGCTGCCAGTTAAACTATGACACAGTGCCTCAGCTAAAGGCCTTAGGCAGTAGTTGGTCATGCTAATCTCTCATTACTTTGAGAATTCTTTCATCTATTCTGAGGGAGGGATGTGGCAACATTGCCAAGTTCATTCAGGTGGGTTTCTTGGCATGTGATAGGCCAGTGCTTCTCACTCTGGCCTGGGCACGTGAATCACTTGGGAGTCTTGTTAAAATGCAGATTCTGATTCATTAGGTCTAGAGCAGGGCTAAAATTCTGTGTTTCTAATAAGCTTCCAGATAATGCCGATGCTCCTGGTTGTGCAGCAGTCGTTGAGTAAAGGTGACAGGCAAGCCTTTACCTGTATCTCTTTAAGTACATGGGACCCCTCTTCATGTGCTCATGCATATCTTCCTTTTTTTTAGGTATTCTGAAGCACTTGCTTATTGCTTTGCAAAAAAAAAAAGTAGTGTTGCAGTAATTCCTCCAACAACAAATACTCGCTTTACAAATATCAAACTGAAGTCCTGCACCTTCCCTACTAGACCTTTCTTTGTATACAGTGACGTTTTGCTTCAATGTTGAATCATAGTGTAAGCATTTTGAAGACATTTTAAGGGGCAGCAAAGCTAACACATCCAAGAGGACAGTGCAAACAACTCAACAGAAGAGAAGACAGTATAGATAGTCATGACCAAGTTCATGAGTGCACAGACCGCGGCAACTGCGTCACAGCTGCTGCCTGGAGGACAGTGAGCACAGGACACAGTCTGTGTGTTTGGCTCATTCTGATTTCTCTGCATATTAGAAAATGAAAATATATATAAAGCAGAATTATGGTATGTTAAAAGAACAATAACAATAGGAGGGCAAGGACAGACATTGAGAATGAAACGATATAAAGTGCCTTATACTTACTTGTTCATTCATAAGATGTTTGTTGTTCACTGTAAAACACTGTGTCCGAGGAAACAGTGAGCAAGCCCAGCCACCATTCCTGCCCTCGCAGAGCTTACAATTCAGTAGGGCCACTGACCTCAAAGAAACCTGTCAGTCCTCCTTGTGGATTCTGTGTTTGCAGAGAGTAGGCAGATAAGGCTTTTTTTTCCCCTTCCTTTAAGGGCTTGTATTCTGATTTTCAGCCACCAGGTGGAGATCATACAAAACTAATAAAAGTATTCCCTGTACATCTCTGCTTTATACAAAACAATTCCTTGAGCTGAATCAGGGGCATAGAGAATTATTTTGTCTTATGAGTGAGCCACTGACCTCCTAGGGAATTTAACCTCATAGATCAAAGCCACATGTTAATTCAAAACAAACACAGCGTTGGGAAGACAACCATAATGTGTTCAAATCAATGAATGATGTTTAAAATTAAAAGTGGGAAACCTGGATATTTTAAATAAGTTCAATAAAAGTACATATATTTCCATGTGACATGATTGCCTGGTAGAGGACGGGTGAGATGAAGAAGGCAAAAACAGTAGGAAAAGAATGAGGAAGAAAGAAAAGCAGACGCAGACAGGCCTGTGCAGAGTGAAACACAGGAGAGCGGTGAAGACCGAGCGCAGCATGAGAGAGAAGCGGGACAGGGAGCCGAGGCCGACTGTCGGTCTTGGGGCCAGCATGGGTTTGGTCCTTCTTCTTGTCCCTGTACATCGAGGGTACCAGGTCAGCAGTCCCACAGGGTTCTCTCAAAGGCTAACCTACAAGCACCCGCTTTCTGAACTGGGACTTCAGTCTGCTTTTATTTCAAACTTCAAAGTTTAATTTAAAAATGAAGATTCCTTTTCCCTCACACGTGAAAAATTTCCCACCCCACGGAAAGAAATGACTTGAGTTTTTAAAATTCCTTCTTCAAGTGCTTGCCTTGGGAATGAGATATTTAATATTCAGAAACAGGCAGCCTTGTGTCTATTTTTTTAAGTAAGGGGTTTCCATACCATCATATTTGGAAGTTATACTAATTCCAGTGGCCACACGTTGCCAGTCAAACCTCTTGTCTGTGTGTGTGTGTGAGGGCCACAGCAGGTCATGTGGCTGCATACCTAATTAGGGCCTTGTGAAGATGTTCAATGATTGGAACAAAGAATTTCTCTTTGGGGAACATTGGGTAACAGGGGACTCTGCTTCCTGCCTCTTCAGGGATCCAAAAGTTTCAGTCACTATAACTGACCACAAAGAGGGGAAATGGCCCTGTGTCTGTACTTCACTTCTTCTTATTTATCAGGAACTGGACACGATGAAATTAAGAGCCAGATTCCAGTTATGGGCAGAACTTCTCTGTGAGGGTCTTGTTGTCCAGATGAAATGTCTAGTAAACAGTGTGGCATAGCTGTCGCTGTAAA
Organism: Anoura caudifer; assembly: GCA_004027475.1. Lineage (NCBI taxonomy): Eukaryota > Metazoa > Chordata > Mammalia > Chiroptera > Phyllostomidae > Anoura > Anoura caudifer. The sequence goes on from PVKU01000536.1 coordinate 68,403, forward strand.
CTAGAAAGTAACCAGAGTATTGGAACCAGCCTCACTGTTTCAGAAAAGCCCACCCCACAGGCACAGTGAATCACCACCTCTCCTAACACGTGAGGCTTCTGTGAAATTACATCAGATGAAAGTTGGTAGTCTTCTGACAAAAATGCAACAGTACTCACATTTCTTCCTATACCATCTGGGGATTTTTAAAAAAATGGGACAACAACAACAACAAAAAGTTAACATTGTCTTTTTATTTAACAAGTACCTACTTATTCATTTTCTTTAAAACAAGAACAAAAAATGCCTCACTAGAAGCAGCTGTGTGAACTTGGGCTATTCATTCAATGTCTCTGGGTGTCTGGGTCTCAAAACTAGAGCACATATGCCCGGGGCCTGTGCCAGAGCGATCCACTGGGAGCTGGAAGAAATGTTAGAAGCTTTACTCACATTTTTTTCCATCTGAAATATGAAGAAAAGCACTAAGCTTTACTAACATTTGACATTTGAATCAAGAGGATACAAATATATCATTTGTAAACATAGAAATTTTGGAAGTGCATGCTCAAAAATGTAATACTGTTAATGTCTTACAATTTAAAAAAGTGTGGATCTGTTACAGAACACAGGGCCAAAGAGGGTATGGTATACTATTACCAAAAGGACCCCCCACTAGGTTCGCTTGTCCACCGCCAGAGGAAAGACGTCTCTCAATGTCAGAGATTTGTGAAAAGGAAAGGAAACGTTTATTTAAAGCTATACAGACTTAAAGTAGTGACCTTACGTCTTCATTAAAATATCAAAGTCTTTTCGGATACTCACAGATGCCCACAGTGTTTCCTTCCCCCCTGCCCTAACCTGGGGTACTGTATCTCAGGAAAAGAAGTAGATGTCTGTGATTCAGGCTGCTGACACCGTCAGCTGTGTCACCATCCAGGCAGGATCTCTAATTAATCCAAAGCCATGTGGCACCTTCTCATGGCCCATCAACATGAGTCTTTGTACCCATTTTCTTCCAGGCAAAGTCTCTCCTGCTTCCTAAGCCACGTGGCCAAGGAGTGCACCCCAAAGCCATGGGGTCCTCACTCTCACCAAAGCCACATGGCTCTCTTTTCCAAAGCTGTGGGGGTCTGCACTCTGGCAAAACTGCGTGGTTCTCTCCCAATGGCTGCCGTGTCCGGGTTTAAATCCCCATGCCAATCTTCCTCTGCACCCCCATTTCCAGCTCCTTCTACCATCAGTTACACCTGCCAGCATTCATGTATTATTTTAAGTTTACTGAGCTGCCATCATAAGTCTGGGCAGGAGTGGCCCCATGTCATGGAGCCAATCTTCTCCAAGCTCTCACGCAGGTGCTGTAACCAGGGGGACCTGCCCCCCAGTTGTATCTTGGGTGGAAGTCCCTTCCAACCCCCCGGATCAGAGCATGGCCACAGCTGTTTAACATATCTATGCAACCAGTTCAAGGTTATAGATATGTTAAATGACCATGCCAGAGGTTAGCTGCAAAGCTGTTGCTGTACAAAACAGCTCTCAATGGCCCTGCTCCATGTGTCCCTTCCCCCAACTCACACCTGTTGTGGGGGGAGGGGTGAGGACATCTTATATGTCTTTCTAATATTTCCTAGACATCTTGAGTTCTGGACCCCATTCCAAATCCCTATTTGCTCCCCACCCCGCCCCCCCGCCGGCCCCTTGGCTGCACCCTGTTTCAGATCTACACCTTTCAAAGATTAGGTAAATTTGGTATTTTTTCAAATTGCTGGTTGCAACATATTGGTTGGTTGCACAATCAATTTAGTAGATTTTTAGAGTGAAATAAAATAGCAGAGTACATTGCTCACAGTAAGAATTAGGTATTGTTCTGTGAAGCTTGTCTGATGAATATGTATGAGTATTGGGTGCTGATGTGAAATCTTCCTCCTACTGTGGCTTGTGGTCTGAAAAGAAATGAAAATGACTGGACCAGAGTGGTGGTTCTCCAAGTGTCTCCCTCAGATGAGCAGCAGTGGCAGATGGGAATTTATTAGGAAGGTGAATTCTTCCATCTCACCCCAGATTTACTGTATCAAAAGCGGGGTGCAGCCCAGCAATTATGGCTCAACAAACACTCCCAGTAGCTCTGATGAGTGCTAGAGCTTAAAGCTACTGGCCTAGAACATCGCTAGGATTCATCTGGTTACAAAAGTTTAAGAATTTGTCAAGCTATTCCTTTAACTAACACAATGTTTTTAAAATTTACCTGATCATAAGAATTCTCAGAAAAATAGAGACAGACGCATAGAGAGCAGGATGACAGCTATGGGGTGGGGGAGGTTAGGGGGTGGAGGGTTCGAACCAAAAGGAAAAAGGACCGGTGGACATGGACAAGTGTGGTGTTTGCAGGGGAGCAGAGGGTATAAGGGGATTAGATGGTAATGGAAAAAATACAATAAAAAATTAAAAGATAAATAAGTAAAATTATAAAAAAATAAAAGTGCCTCAGAAATCCTAGCTAAGCAGGTCTGGGTAGGGGCATAGGGACTTGGATCTTATTTTTGACAAATGACTCTGGTGATTCTTGTGATCAGAGACGTTTGGGAGACACTTTATAAGAAATATGGAGACTGGGGAATCTGTAGAACGTGACTGTTTTATGCAGCAGAAACGATGTTTTAGAAAGACCAAGTTTAAGGCAGGAAATTAGCAATTCAAACCAGAAATTTAACAGCTAAGAATTATCTAAACATCCCTGGCTGATGTGACTCAGTGGATTGAGCACTGGACTGTGAACCAAAGGGTTACGGGTTCTATTCCCAGTCAGGGCACATGCCTGGGTTGCGAGCCAGGTCCCCATTAGGGGGTGCAGGAGAGGCAACCACATATTGATCTTTCTCTCCCTCTCTTTCTCCTTCCCTTCCGCTCTAAAAATAAATAAGTAAAATCTTTAAAAAAAAAAAGAATTCTCCAAACATTTCTAAATTGAATGAAATGACCTGGCTTTCATTTGAGTGAGGTGAGCCTGGGAACCTCTTCTGAAAACCTTGCTCTGGAGTTCTGGACAGCACTTCAGCTCCGGCACACAGCAGATGTTCAAGAAGTGCCAACAGAGTGAGCCTAGAATGCACACAACGTTTCATCCTGGGGCAGGGTGTGGGGTGAGGCAGGCAATCCTGGACTCAGAGGTTTGGGCAGGCATTGGAGTAGATGTTCTCAAATTCCTTCATAGCTAAGTCAGACAAATTTTGAACATATTGGTAGGGTAGGGACCCCACTTTTAAAAGTAACTTTCACAATTGACTTGATTGTGTTGCTGCTAACCCTGCCTCCTCAGTTGACTGTAATTAAAAATAAAATCCTATATAAATAATCTCTTTATATTATAAATATATTCAATAAAAGTGTATATGAAACTCTGAAAACCTTCTAGTATCTTACTCCCCATTCTTGGTCTCAATCCCCTAAATAATTATCGCTAACAGTTTGGAGGCTATTTTCTGATTTTTTAAATACCCATACATAAAAATAGAATGATTAATTGATATTATGCTATAAGTTTTCAGTAGACAATGGAGCATGGATGTTCTGCTATGTTATTACATATCTAGTCAAATCTTTTGAACACCCGCAGATTTTAAATGTGTAATTTAATTTCTACCAAATTTAATTGACCTCAGAACACTTTTAAAATGAGAATGTATTTTGACCGCATATCCTCAAGAACTTTAAGCAGACAATGTGTACTTGGATTAAAGGAATAGCTAAACAATGTCTCCTGAACAGATTAACACTGCAAGAAATTATATAAATTTAATTTATTGCATTTTTAAATCTTTATAACAGGAAGAATAATAAGGATAAAAAATTAAATCATCATATTTTACTAAGAACAAAGTAGACTGAGATGAAGTAAAATGTTCTCATTTTATATTTTGTTATAAAATATGACATAAAAACAAGCTCAAAATAAAAATAGCATTTTAGAGTTATTGTGTCACATAGCTGGCTTCATAGCTGCAATACTGTTTTGGGGTAAAAACTTTATGGTGGTAAAATATCAGATCTCTTGTTATATGTTGTCTCCACACAATATTTTAAAAATCCCAATTTTTAAAATATAAGAACCCTGTAACAAAGGAAAGAAGCACATAAACAATACATTTTACTATCTTCATATATTCTTAATTTAGATACTCTAAAAATCCTTAATTATATCTTGTTTGATAGCTCTCTGCTGATTTTTCTAGAATCTGATGGCTACATTCATTCATTTTTGTGTTGATGTGTTCAACCATTTTCCTCTTTTAATTTGCACAAATCTTTTGAACTACAAGACTGTTTTTCATTTAAAGCATCTTGTCTTTCAGCATGACTAACAAGTTTGTATATTATACATATATAATATATCGTGCTGTAAACATCAAAAAGTAACCTCAAAGGTGCATGGCAATTGTGAGACAGGACACCTGCCACGGGGCAGTGGTGCTCAGGAGAGGGTGTAAGGAGGCGGCTGCGTTTGGCAGGCGTGCACTCGCACACAAGGCATGTTTCTTCTGCACTTTCCTAGCACTCTGGGGTAAGAAGCAACCTTAGTATTTGTTGAAGCTTTACGGCTTAGAACACAATTGTTACATTTAGCAAGGCAATAAGTAAATGCTGATAGATGCTATAGATTTAACTTTTGGGTCAATTTTTTTCTGATATAAGAAGCAAACTCTTGAATTTGAATTATTCAGCCCAGGACTCAGGCCCAAGAGAGGATGATATTCCTTTACTGAGATATCTGCTATTAATTTATTTAATATTAGGGAGGAGGGGGAGGAGGGGAAACACAAGGCTTTATAACTTTGTTTTATGATCTACAGAAGCATTTTTCTATTATTTTATCCAGCCCTTAGAAACACCTTGTGAAACAGATGCTGTTGCCATTGTACAGATGAGGAAACCGAGGCCCAGAGAGGTATAGTGACTGACTTGTGCAAGGTCTCTAGACCTCAAATTTGTATTTGTTTGATGTTAAACCTGTGTTGTGTTCACCATGGCAGGATTCCCTATGCTTCAGTCATTCATTCGCTGTTAAAATTTTGCCACATGTACCACTGCTTTATTTTTTGATTAAGGTATATTTTTAAATTGACTGTTTTTTTGTTTTTGGTTTTACATGGGGCATATTATAAAAAGAAATTTTATTAGTAATCTTCAAAGCAAGGAGTAATAACTTTACAAAGGGAACCAGGCAAGGATAGTTTTAAGGCAAGATTTTCAGACCTTCATCCTCCACAGGTAACTTTCCTAACAGTGGTCTGTCCTGAGAATGTGCCCTTCCCTGCTTCCCTCTCCCTACTCTGTTTTTGTTGTGTGGCCTTGTCCTGGGGAATAAAAATTTCTGGGATCCAAAGAAATAAGCAATTAAAATATCAGCTTAGGTATCGATAGGTAACAACTCATTTTGTAAGCTAGGGGTTTCTCAAGTTTTGCTTTTGGCAAAATTGAAGAGAGACCTAACTGAGTTTTTAGTTTGTTGGTCACTAAAAATAATATCTGAGGAGACATCACTATGTGCATTTTGGAGTAGAACTCAAATGAATTCAAAGATCGACATTGCTGTAACAAAACTCTGATTCTCATCTACTTATGCCAACAGTGTTTTTCAGAGGAAATATCTATAAAAATGAAAAACAGAAATAGAATGGATGCTAAATCTACCTCATTCAATCGGTAATATTCATCCATGAATACATGAGTTAACTTAAAAAAGTTATCAGTCATATTCATCTTATTAAGATATGTGTTTCCAGGACAGCTTTTCTTATTAAGTTTGAAATTTATCATACTTTTCAATATATTCTGTTTTTTGATAAAGTTATATATTTATATAATTATAATGATAATGAACTGAGAAAGAACATTATAGTCCAGGGTAATAAAAATTGTCCTCCTCTGTTCAGGCAGCTATAACAAAAATACCTTAGACTACATGGCTCACAAACAACAGGAATTTATTTCTTACAGTTTGGAGGCTGGGAAATCCAAAAGCAAGCTGCTGGCAGATTTGGTGTCTGGTGAAAAGTTGTTTCTTGGTTCACAGATGGCCATTTCCTTGCTGTGTCTTTACATGTAGAAAGGGCGAGGAATCTCTCCGTCATCTCTTTTACAAGAACACTAATCCTATTCACGAGGGTTCTACTCTTATGACCTGGTCATCCCCAAGGGCCTCACCTCCTTGTATAGTCTCCCTGGGAGTTAGAATTTCAACATATGAATTTTTGGGGGGAACATAAACATTCAGTATAGCGCAAAAACATATTTTGATGCTCTTAAGTATATTTTTATCACAGTAAATAGAATAAGGTTATGAAGACTCTCAGGCTTAAGAATATATGACATGGAGTCAGGGTTTCTTAACCACAATATTATGGGGCAATTTATTCTGTGCTGCCATTTGAGGGGTGTTTCCCCATGTTTTTAAGGATAATTGGCAGCAGTCTGGCCTCTACCAACTGGATACCATAGCTCCCCCACCCCCACCAAATATGATGACCAAAAATGTGTCCAGATATTGCCAAAAGTCCCTTGTGGGGCCCAATTACCTGTGGTTGAGAATCACTGCATTAAGTTATAATTTTGTGGGGGGAGTGAAATAGAAAATGGAAATTTAAGAAGAAAAGGAATGATGTGCAATTTCTTCCTGTTAGAGGAGAGCTTGTTCATTTTTAGCTCATAAAGGATACCGGTCACCCTGGGGTTTTGATTCTGCTGCTCTGTGTCACCGTCTAAAGTGGAAAACCAGTTTTCCTTGCTGTTAGAGGTTGAATTGTGTCACCCAAAAGATAAGTTTTAACCCCCACTGCAAATACAATGATATTTGGAAATAAGGCCATTACAGAGATACTTATGTTAAAAGGAGTCATTAGGGTGAGTCCTAACCCAGCGTTACTGGTGTCCTCACAAAAAGGGGAAATTGGAACACAGATATGCATGGAAGGAAGACGATGTGAAGATGATCCTGTGATGATGGAGGCAGAGAGCGACTGGACTGTTGCAGCTGCGAGCCGAGGAACGTTCAGGATTGCTGGTCACCACAAGAAGCTAGGAAGAGGCAAGGAGGGACCCCACCTAGAGTCCCAGGGGAGCATGACTCTGCCAACAGCTTGGTTTTGAACTTCTAGCTTCCAAAACTGGATAGCAATGAATTCTGGGTTTTTTTTTTTTGTCACTCAATTTGTGGTTTTTGTTTATGGCAGTCTTCATAAACTAATATGCTTGCCATAAAAATGAAACCATAAAAACATATGCAATAAAAATAAGACTATGCTTTAAATGTTAAATTCCAGCTAGATGCTTAGGAGCCCCCTGAAGGCAGGCCTGAGCCTCACCATCCCTTCGTTAGAAGGGAAGAGCAGCCAACATTATAGCCACGGTCGTAGCAGCGTAACTTGCAATAGGCAGAAGGTCCGAGTGCCCACTGATAGATGGATAAACAAAATGTGTACATACACACAGTGGAATATTATTCATACTTAAACAGGAAGGAAATTCTGGTTTGTGCTACAGCATCAATGAACCTTGAGGGCGTTATACTACATGAAATAAGCTAGTCACAAAAAAGACAAATTCTGTACGGTTTCTCTTAGATGAGGTACTTAGAACAGTCAAATTTGTAGAGATAGACAGTAGACGGGTGGCTGCCAGGGACCAGGGGTGGGGGTTGAACGTGGAGGTTTAGTTTGTCAGGACGAGGAGAGCTGTGTGATGGCTGGTGGTGATCGTGGCACAGCAATGTGAACGTACTGAACTGTACTCTTACTGACAAATTCTATTATGTGTTTTTTTATCACAATTAAAAAGAAAAAAGGACAACCAATCTTCATAGAGCTGTTAGAGACATAATAGCACAAAATTGAGGTGATCCAATCGTACAAATTGAGAGCCAATCTAAGAAATTTATTTATTTAAAGATTTTATTTATTTTTAGAGAGGGGAAGGGAGGGAGAAAGAGAGAGAGAGAAACATCAATGTGTGGTTGCCTCTCACGTGGCCCCCACTGGGGGACCTGGCCCACAACCCAGGCATGTGCCCTGACTGGGAATCGAACCTGTGACCCTTTGGTTCGCAGCCTGCACTCAATCCACTGAGCTACACCAGCCAAGGCTAATCTAAGAAATTTAAATAACTTTCTATACAAGTCAATGTTGTTTTTTTGCTGGATGAATGTCTACACAGGTCACTTCACAGGGCGGGCTACTCTACTGTGTATCAGGTGGTAACTTTCCTCTCAAAAGGGGTTAAACAACATAGAGCCCAAGCGAGGGCTTGAATCTAGGCCCTTTGACTCTTAGTCCAGTATACTTTCCTTATAATACAAAAGAACTCTTATTCTAAAATAATCACAGCCTTGATTTAGGTATTGGACCAGGAAACAAACTGAGTCCAGCAGCCTTGTTAGGTGGGTGGTCGGCAGTGAGACATTTTGAGGTGAAGAACAGAGAAAGAAGAAACAGTTGGATTTTTGAGTTTCCAGGGATACATCAGAGAGATTTGAAGCAGAAGTAAAGTGCCGAAGGGAGAGGTCATGACTAAAAAATAAATAAATAAATGCAGTCTCTATTGTGTTATTACACCGTAATTGAGGAAGAAAAGTGAAGATCCATACTCAAAAATTACACAATGCAGGCCTGTTAGAAAGTGGACCTTGTTTGACAGTTGTCTCTTTCATTCCTGTTTCTTTGATTATTCTGGGGGCTTTGGAACATGGGTAGTTGTTCAGTGACAGCTGGAGACAGATGCATCGAAGCTTTTAATCTAGAGTTAGAAGAGAAGTTGGGGATGGGTTTGGTAAGTGTGAATGGGAATAATTTTCCAAACCAAATATTATTTGAAATACTTTATTTATGCTTGGATTAGAAGACACATTTTAAATGTGGGTTTAAAATTAGTTTGAAAATTGTCTTTAAGCAGGGATTGTATAATTTATTTGAAAGCTGGGACCGATTAAAAATGCATTAAGGAACAGTCAGACCCGTGTGCTGCTAATGTGAATGCAGCACGAAGCACAGAGCACCGTGGAGGAGCTTCTTGCCAACAATGTGGAGCTGGAATCGAAGCAGGCCTCTAGAGGTAACTCCTACTTACAGGAAGTGGGGGTGGGAGGAGAGAAGAAGGTTGAGCGATAGCATTTCAGCTATTTGCTTTAAAGTACTTCAGCAAGGAAAATGAAATAAAAGGAGTATGCGTTGGTTTCCTGTGGCTGCCATAACAAATTACCACAAATTGGGTTGCTTGAAACAGCAGAGATTTATTCTCCTTCAGTTTTGGAGGCCCAGCATTCAAAATCAAAGTGTTGGTAAAGCTGCACTCCCTCCAAAGACTTGAGGGGAGAATTCATTCCTTGACCTTCCAGCTTCCATTGCTTCCAGGTGTTCCTTGGCTTGTGGCTGCATCACCCTAATCTCTGCCTCCGTATTCACACTGCCCCCTCCACTTCTGTGTCAAAACCCCTCTGTCTTTTCCTCATAAGGATACATGTGATTGCATTTAGAGCCCACCTGGATAATTCAAGATAAGTATTTCCTCTCATATCTTTAACATAATCACATCTTTTGTCATACAAGATAATAATCACTTGTTTGCCATATATAAGGCTATACTAATCACAGGTTTCAGGAATTAGGGTGTGGACATATCTTTTTTGGGGAGTCACCATTCATTCAATCCACCACAGAATGAAATGAGCAATGGTGATAATTGTCAATTCAATTAATTAACTTATTTTTCCAGATTTGTTAAGGAATAATTGACAAATACAATTGTATATATTTAAAGTGTAGAACATGCCCTGGCTGCTGGTGTGGCTCAGTTGGTTAGAGTGCCGTTTCATAAACTGAAAGGCTGAGGATTCAATTCCTGGCCAGGGCACATGCCTGGGTTGCAGGTTGGGTCCCGGTTGGGCCCCTAAGGAAGGCAACCAATCGACATTTCTCTCACATAGATGTTTCTCTCTTTCTGTCTCCCCCTTCCTATGTCTGGAATTTTAAAAAAAGTCTAGAACATGAAGAGTTGATATAAATACACATTATGGAATGATTACCAAGATCAAGATAATGAACTCATCCATCATCTCACATAGTTAACTTTGTGTGTGTGTGGTGTAAATACTTAAGATCTACTCTCGGCAATTTTTAATTATACAATAACGCATTATTAACTATCAGATCCTCTGTTCTGATAATTGATAAATTTAAGTAAGGGGCCTATGCAGATTTTAGTTTGGATAAAGTAGTAAATTTTCCAAATAAAAAATGGATTTTCACCTCAGGCAATGATGAAGTAACTGAAGCCAGATCTTACCTTATGCTGCAAATAAATAGAAAACTGAACGAATAGATGAAACAACTGTCTTCTAACAGTGAACAAAAGACAGTGTGGAACCATGATGACTGACAGAAGGAAAACAAACGGGATGAGTCCGATTACCTTAGCTTTCTGCATTAAGGTAGTTCTGCACCCCTGCACAGGGAGGGAAGACTCAAGTAGGGAAGAGCGGTGTCACTGAATTGAGAAGACTGAGATTAGAGTTTGAGAAAGCTCGGCTGATTGAAATTAGTGACAAAGCAACATGTATGAATCTTCAGAACCACTTCACTAAGTAAAAGAAGCCAAACTCAAAAGATTAATTCTGCAGGATTCCACTTACATGAAATTCAAGGAACAGGAAATCTAAAGTTTCAAGATGCAGAGGAGGGCTGGAAATGGGTGGGACTCAGCTGCGGAGGGGCAGGGGAGAACTTTTGGAAGGGAAAGAATTGTTCTTCATCTCAGCGGTGGTTGTGGTTGCATGATTGTATACAATTGTCCAAAGTCTTCAAATTGTTCATTTTAAATGGTGCATTTTATTTTTTATTTTTTAAAACATTTTATTTATTTATCTTTAGAGGGGAAGGGAAGGAGAGAGGGAGAGAAATATCAATGTATGGTTGCCTCTTGTACGTCCCTTGCCGGGAACTGGCCTGAAACCCAGGCATGTGCCCTGACTGGGAATCGAACTAATGGTGCATTTTAAAATGAGGTGTATGGATTACACCTCAGTAAAGTTTACTAAACTATATTAAAATAAGAGCCTATTTTAAATAATGTTTCTCTTCTTCAAATAGTCTCCTAGGAGTACCTAAATTCTAAACATTTTTGCTTTTTTATTCACTCACCTTTTCTCCTGGATGAAAGTAGTTTTATAGCTAAGTGGGATGAAGAGTACAAGGGTTTCAAATGAAAGAAATATAGTCTCTTGACATCTTATCATTAGGATATATCAATATACTTGGAGGATAAAGGGAATCTGAGTTTTGGAACTAGAGAACTGATTACTTATCTGGTCTAATTAGTTATCAAAAACTCTAGTTTTTCCCTTTATGAGCCTTAGTTCCCTATTTTTAATTTTAATTTTATTTTTTAAAGGTTTCATTTATTTTCAGAGAGAGGGGGAGGGAAGGAGACAGAGAAGGAGAGAAACATCGATGTGTGAGCTTGCACGCTCCCAACTGGGGACCTGGCCTGCAACCCAGGCATGTGTCCTGACAGGAATCGAACCTGTGATCTTTTGCTTCACAGGCTGACATCCAGTCCACTGAACCACACCAGCCAGGGTAGTTCCCTACATTTTTTTACAGTGAAATGACCTTACACCCATGGCTCAGGCATCCTCTTGTCTTTAAAAAAAATTTAATTTTTATAAAATTAAAGTAAAGGGAATAAGAAGTACAAACCCCCACCATAAAAAAAAAAAAAAATGTAACTCACCGGGATGTAATGTACAGCAATCTTTTAGTCTTGTCCACATGTTCACATGATGTTAAGACAAAGAATTCAAGAAATGTTGGCGAATGCCATTATTATTGTGAAGAAATTCTCATGCAACTGGGCAAAGGTATATGGAGAAACAATTTTGGTTAAAGGAAAAACTTGAATGCCATCTAAATGTCTATTAGTAAGGGGAAGCCATAATGTGGCTTATTATACAATACTATGCAACCATTTAAGAAAAATAATGACTTCTGTGCTACTATGGGAAGGATGTTCATGATTAGTGTTGATTTGTAAAAAGCAAGTTGAAGAATAGGTTTTGCATAATCCCACTTATGTTGGAAAAAAAATGTGGGGATGGCTGGGGTGGCGGGGAGTGGTGGGGGAAAATAGAGACAACTGTACTTGAACAACAATAAAAATACTTTACAAAAATTCCATATATGTGTATATCTCAATTATATGCAGAGAAAACTATTTGATAGCAGAGATAAACTCTGCAGAGTGGGTTTGAGAATGAGCAGGAAGGAGATGTTTTGCATTAAAAAAATAAACTTCATTAAAATTTTTCAGTGAGCATGTGCTACTTATTAAGAAAATACACATTTCTGATAATAAACAGTCAGTGCCCCTCCCTTTTACTGAAGCTGCAGAACTCAGAGCTACCAGTAAGCTGATTGCAATCTGTTTGGTATTCTGTGAATGGAGACCTACCTGTCTTCATTCCAAAGAGGATATATTGTCATACATTGCTGTCATTTTGTCTATCTCATACAATTATCTTTTGAATCACTGAGCTGCCTCAATGAAATCAAGAAGATGAGTCAATGATTAGAAATAACATGCATACAACCTCAATGTTATTTGTTCCAGAAAAGGTTTTTTTTTTTTTCCCTGTGACCTCGAACCCGTTTGAACACAAAGGGGAGAAACAACATAGGATATGGCACCCCACAGCCTGGGATACAGCTCTGTCACCAATTAGATCTGAGATCATGGGCAAGTTACAGGCTCTTTGAATTCTGTGAACCTATCTGGCAAATGAGTAACTTGCTTTCCTCGACTTACTGTGGTAGTTGTGAGGTTCTAATGAAATAAAGGGGGGAAAAGATTTTGAAGAAGGCGGTTTAACTTATTTATGTCATCTGAATTACCATACGTGCTATCCCCAGAGCCTAAAAATCACCCAGTCTTTTCCTAGAGGTTTTGGTCAAAAAGTGATTGAGAGCACCACCTCAACGAGACACCTGGAAAGAGGTCACAAGGAAAGCGAGAGCAAGCATTTATTGCATGCTTGCTATGGGCCAGGGGCCAGTTAAAGGATGTACATATTTTGTCTTGTTTAATCCCCACAAGCCTACGATTTGGTTATCTTGGGCTACGCTTAAAGATCAGAACACTAAAGAAAAAAGAATGTGTAACATGAATGTGAACCCTCATCCATTCATTCATCCATCCATTTAATAATAGTACTGGGTACCAAGAAGGCAACCATGAATAAAATAGTAGAAGTTTCTCTCACAGAGTTCACTTTCAATGCAACCTGCTTTGAACTTTCCAGCTATCAAAGGGCTAAGGGGGGTTCTCATTCAGTCTTATGCCACTCAGCTTCTGGCTCTAGCATTGGCAGCCCCCCCCACCACATAGGTGCCAGAACCCTGATGTCTTTTCCCCTCCTCCTCTGAGACTCCCCACTCTGTGCCAAAACTCATGAATATTCAGGAGTAGAAAGCTTGTATTAACCAGTTTTTCCTTCCAGGGTGGTTATCTGAGCAAAGGAAACTTCCAGGAAAGCTGCATTTCTGGATGAGTCAGCTGTCATTACAGCCATTACCTAATGCTGAACTGGGCCGGGTTCAGGAAGCTGAAGTCAGTGAAACAGCTAAGACTCACAGGGTTGGAACTTGAGATTGCAAGGGCCTGGCCGTGTTTCCGCAGCTGGTGCCAGGCCTGTGCTTGTTCATTCTCTCTGGAGAAGAGGACAGTGTAGCTTTCAAGTATCCCATTTAAAAAGAGGGTGATATTCCTGGGAAGGGGCTCCTTTTTGGTCTTGCTCAATGAGTGTTTAACAAGGGCAGTCAGCTGGCGGCAGGATGGGTTGAGGAAGAGAAGGATGAGTATGAGAGGAGTGGCTACTAGAAGGGCCACAGAGACCTAGGTTCTCGTGTCAGCCATCTAGGTTCTTAAGCTGATGTCCCAGCACTGAAACATCTTGTGTCCAGGGCAAGACCACAGAATGATAAAGAAGCCAATCTCATGCAGTCAAGGCATGGTTAACAAAGGCAGTACTACACATCTTTATTGCCTTGCTTAGAAGTAACGCTGCATAAGCTAAATTGTTACCCATCCCCTGCTGTGTTTCTTAGGAAACTTCCTGGCTTCTTGTCAGCTTGTAAGGACAATATCTCCAGTCTACATTTGGCAGAAAGTAAGCATACAATACTGCTCATTTGTGTAACTCTTCACTTCCTGGATCCTCAGGGCACCCTGACCTGCATTTTTTTTTTTTTTTGGCAGCCGATGCTGGATGCTGCTTCTGAGCCAGCTCCCACTTTGTCCAGATATGGATCCTACTGCCCTCATTCCCTCAAGGTACACTTGACTCAGAAGTTAATCCCTGACTCAGTAGTAAACAGACAAGTTTTCAGGTTGCCATTTCCTGTCATCAAATTTTTAGGGGCTATAATTTCCTGGCATTTCCCCAATAACACCTGAAATACGTTAGCACCCTACATCAATTTGCTTTATATTCTTTCTCCTTTTCAGAATAAAATATTAGCGTAAGTCTTCCTCAATTGCTCCTTATTTATTTTTATTCATTTCTAGCTACTTAACTCAGAAATAGAAATAAAAAAGAAAGAATTAAATCCCTGTTTTCCTTATAGAAACTGTGCCTTCAGGTAACTGAGCAGTTGATGAAGGAAAGTTTCCCTTGAGAGAAGTATTTCACTAATGACTGGGACGGAATGACAGAATTAACAGACTAATGTGTCCAGGCAATGATGATCAATGCTGCCACCAAAATCACAAAATTGAGACAACCAGACACTATATGATGGAAGTATACACCATCACTTATGAATTAATCTTGGCAAAATATAAACCCAAATCTGATTAAGCTTCCAGATTTAACTAATTTACAGAAAATACAGGTGAGAGATGATTCTACTGGGCTACACTGACTTAATTTTTAATGATATTAAGGAATTACCATTAATTTCGAGGTGGGAGAATGGTATTGTGCTTTTGTTGTTGTTTTTTAAAAGGAACATCTTTCAGCTCCCGCCAAGTTGCTCAGCTGGTTGGAGCAGCGTCCCATGCAGCACGAGGCCATGCATCAGAATCTTGGTCAGGTGCATGCCTGGGTTGCGGGTGCAGTCGGTGCTGGTTCAGGAGGCAAGGGATTGATGTTTCTCTCTCACGTTGATGTTTCTCTCCCTCTCTTTCTCCCTCCCTTTCCTTCTCTCTAAAAATCAATAAGCATATCCTTGGGAGAGGATTAAAAAAAGAATAAAAAAATACCTTTTAGAGATACATACTTAAATATAACATACATGGATGGGCAAAAGTAAGTTTACAGTTGGTCACATGGAAAAAGACGTTCAGGTTGACTACAATAGCTTTATTAACTTGAAAGAATGTCAACACAGCTGTACGCCTACTTTTACCCACCCCGTATATTTATGTGGATGAAGTATTATGGTATCTTGAATTTTTTTGAAATAATCCAGAGGATAGCGGGATAAATGGGTTTGATTGTAAATAACACAAGATTGGCCATAATTAGGTAATCGTTTAAGCTGGGTTACAGGTACACAGGAGCTTATTACACTGTTTACTTTTGTGCATGATTAAAAATTTCCACAACAAAATGATACATTGTAAGATTAAACCACTGGAAGAATGGACATGGAATGCATAACTTCCCAAGTATTAGAGGGGTGAAAAAATATATAAGAAAGCAATTGAATAAAAGCCAGGAAAAGGGAAAATAACATAGCATTTTGATGAGATAACACAAAGTAAGATGGCAGAAATGAATCTAAACATGCCTGTAATGGTGTATGTTTATGATAATAAATGATAATAAATGGGAACAGATTAATATATTAAATGACAGATTAGTTTAAAAGTTATATATATATTTTTTTTTACAAGAAAAAACCCTAAAACATGAAGAGGAAGAAAATGAGATAGAAAACAATCTGTGAGACTAAACAAGTGATAAGCAGAAATTAGATAAAATAGTAAATAAGAAGTGAAATAATTTAGAGGAAATGAGTACCAAAGTGATTATTGGTGACCATGATGGGAATGGTTTGGGGGCACAATGGGGACCCCAACCAGAATGCATGAGGCAAGCAGCGAGGGGCAGCAGAAAAAATGGAAAGGAAGAAGAGGTAGCAGAAAAAGCAGGTTGGAGGGAGCACATTTCCAGTTAGGAGAGAGGGGTTACTTACTTATCATTTATTTACTTATTGAGCATGCTTAGATACTGATGCACTGAAGCAAGAGGAGCCAGCAAAGTGGAAGAATCGGGAGAGAAAAATAATCCTGGGGAGTGGAGAAGGCTAAAGATGATGAGACCCAGAGCACCAGGGGAGACATGAGCAGCAGACAAGAAGAAAACATCTATTTTATTTTATTTCTAATTTATTAATTTTGTCATTACACAAACATTACATGAGTGTATATTCAAACACATCAAATGTTACAGTTAAAGCTAATGCACTCCATCAAAACTACTGTTAACTGTTTGGTTTTACCCTTCCAGACCTTCTCTATACATTTTTATAATACACAAATAGGTACTAAAGAAGTACACCATACAGTATTTGTGTGTGTGAATGTGCACAGTATGTGTTTTAACATCAATGGTGTCATACGTAGTACATGTATTGTCCTTCGATTTTTCCCAAACTTTGAAAAAAAAATAGCATTGTATCTTAGAGATTTTTTTCCATGTTAGTATATGTAGGATTCTCATTCTATTTCATTGATGCCTAGTATTTTGTAATGTATACCATGCTTCAGCCTCTTGATGGGTATTTTGTTTTTTCCAATTTTATACTATTACAAAAGTGTAATCAACCTTGTGAACACAAGTGTATTTCATTAAAAATTGAAATTATTGAGTCACATGGCACATAAATTTTAAATTTTAATGTATACCACTTAATTTTATTTTTGAGTGGCTGTGCCTATTTATACACTCACCAGCAATGTCAGATTCCTATGTTCCCACAGCCTTGTCAGCTCTTGATTTATATATATTTTAAATATTTGCCAACTGGATCTGAGATAGTTTCTTGTGTTTTAATGTGTATTTCCTTTATGTTGCTGAGAGTGATCATCTCTTTCTAACATATTTGAAAAACTTTTCACTCATGTGAATTTCACAGGGAGATTTCTAAAAAGGGTATGTGACAGAAAAGTGTAAGGCTCACTACTAGTTTAGCTAGAATTAATTTTTATGAGTTAGAGACCTAAATTTATTTTCTTCCCAAATGGTTATGTTATTTCAATATTATTTGTTAAATGAACTATTCTTCCCCTACTGATTTGAAATGTCACTTTTATCATGTACTCAAAACATATTTTTGTTTCCAGATTCCCAGCTATCAGATTTAATTTTAGCATCAGGCACCTGAGTTATTTGTAACTTCGTTCATTGAATAGTAGCAGATTTTGTCAGTCAAGGAAATGTGTTGCTAATGAGACAATAGATGATACAATTCATGGCATCATTCTAGTTAATTCTAGCTAAGTTTGATTGAGATCAGTTTCATTCTCTACAAACTTGGATTATTAAAAAATGTGTAAGCTTCTCCCTCAGACTGGTTCTTCTTTTTTAGGAGACACCTCATTGGCTCAAAGGAAAGATGGGAAGGTTTTTCACCAGGTCCCCTCTTTCTAACAGCCCTATTTGATGTTAAATATTTGTGGTGATTTAGAGTTGTTTCCAGGCAAGTAAAAGAGTTTCACATCGCATGACAATTTTACTGTTGATTTATATGAATATTTCATTCAACAAATGATACGAGGGTCATAAACTATGACATATATTTTGAATAAATAAAATACCACTTCAGCTTTTACTTTTTATATTGGACTATGAGCTCCTGAAGTGAACAAATCATGTCCCATTCATCTTTCTATCCCCAAACATATAGCAGTGTGCAGCACCTGAATACAAATAGAATTCAATTGCATTTCAACAGTTTCTGTAAGACAGAAAGTAAAAGCCAAACTTCTTGAAAACAAAATCTTTATTTTAGAGGCTTTACAAAGTTACACATATTTTTTTCTGTCCATATGCCACCTGATTAAATTATATATGCATTTTTTAGTAGAAATACTAGAATTATAACTTGATCTGATATTATTTCAGCCCAATTATGGGAAAAAATGGTCCTTGCTTTCTGTAGACTTCTTCAGGTACAATTTATCAACAGATGTGTTGCATGCTTGTAAAATGACATCAGTAACTGATCTGGAGAACGTTTTAGATTTTTAGATTGCACTGGGTAAGAATACTTCACAGTCGTTATATAGAAATATCTTAGGCATGCAAAAGAATGAAATGGAAAGATAAACTCAGCTTTTTTTAATGAGGAAGGGGAAGTCTGGCACTTGCCTCAGTTATTTTTAAGGATTAACCTAGCACACCTTTTCCTTCCCTCTTTCAATGCGGTAACTTTCCCTTCTGTAGACAATGTCTTAGTCCATAAACTTAGATGCTGTGTTTTATATAGCTCAACGCATGACATCAGGCCACGGGAAAATTGCCCAAACTGCCTAATCTATCAGTTTCCCTAGTGAGGAGAGGAACTATAAAATTAATTCATCATCTAAGTATGTTAAACAAATTCTGTGACCAAGTAGACTATGCCAGTGCAAAATTAGTTTCTTGCTTTACCATTACCAATTTTAAAAGTCTGTCTTTATTTTATGATTCTGTTAAAAAAAAATGCCTGACTTTTAGCTTGCTTTGTATAGTGCCTCACTTAGCCTTTTTCATTTGTAAACACAGCATGTAATACCAACTGTAGCCCACTAAGGAAATTGTTAAATAGCACTGTACAGTAATCTCTCCACTGACAAAGGAAATATATTCATTCAGAGGACAGATCCTGTTATAGAACTTCTGTGATCTGATAAAGAGATATATGAAATGGGTGCATTCTGGAATACTGAAAAGGAAAAAAATAGGGTTAAAATATATATGACTAAGCAATAAACTATTAGTATTGCTAGAAAATAGAAAGATGGATTACTAGGCTTGGGGCAGGAGGAGGTGGGAGAAAAGGTCCACTTTCACTTAGGTGAGGGACTTGAAGGGAAGAAACTTTGTGAATGGTTGCAAAGAATGAAAGGTTGAAGCCTAGCAAAGCCTATTCTGACATGGGTTGTCAGTACCTACAATGGGGCGAGAACCCACATTACTGTTTCTGGGGAGATAGGGGTAGCTCTGAGAGGCTTCTGGACCACTCTAATCCTAGTCACCATAAAAGGACTAAATTTAGTTTACCTTTATGGCTGAATTTATAGTGACAGAAAAGGATCCTCTATTTTCCACTCCCACTCATTCCCCTTTTGCTAAATTCTTGAATTTTCTTTAACAGAAAACTAAGATTTTAATTTCCTAGAGACCTATGACTGTTGGAAGGAAAAGTCTGACTCAGGCTAAGACCTGCAGCTCTCTGATCTTTCCTTGGAGCAAGAAAGACCAGGATACCTGATGTTGGGAATGGAGTGTTCATTGTGGAGGCCAAAATGGTACAGCAAGACCCAAGGCAGACTTCCTTCATGAGCATCACAGATTGTCTATGTAATCTCATGTATTTATCATCTCTTTTCTGGATCATTATTGTCCCTTATCAATTAATTCTTAGCTTCCAGTTTCAGCTCCCAATATACCTCACATCTGCCAGTGTAGTGATTAACTTTTCCAAAATGCAAATTTGATCACAATCCCACTGCTTAAAATCATTCAGTAAGTCATTACTTTCTGAACGGATAGAAGCCAAACAACTAAGGTGGGTGAGGTAATCTTTGCCTGTACCCATGAAACAAATCTGTGGCTAACCGAGCTTGGTACTCTCCTTTAAAACTTTGAGTTTTCTTAACTTATGACCTTTGTCATCCCTTGAGGAAACCTTCCCTGACAAAGTCATTCTTGACTGTGTATCTTTATTATTACATTGTATCAATGATTTCCTTATATCCTTGATTAAACTGTTATCTGGAGGGCTAGGTTTTGTCCTTTTAAAGATTTTTTAAGACACTAGAGTCATGTCACAAAGTTTGTGCCACTGAACTATAAAGCCGCCTTTAAAAAATGACTTTAGATTGTCTTAAAATTTGTTTCCAGAAAATTAGCTATTTCTGGTTCTACAAATGTATATTTTCCACAAAGAACAGGTATTTTGGTTGTTCTAATCTTAAGGACTGCTGTCCTCTTTTTTAAGGTTCAGGAGTGACTTGAGTTTGGAACTTCTATAGAAGTACCATAGTATTTGACCTGCAACAATTCTTTGTGAATAGTTGTTATTATCCATCACTGGATGCTTGATGATAAAGCATTCTTGTCTTAATATTCCTACTTAGCTTAGAACTTTGGAAAAAACAGTGGAAACATCCAGCTATTTTAGACATATATTAGTTAAGCAAATGCGTATTTAATATCGAAAGGGCATGTGCGGTAATCTGTAAAATCACATTGTAACTACCTAAATTTTCTTTGGGGAAAGTTAGGCTTGTATTAGATATATTACCGTATCAGAAACAAAATGTTCCAACTATGATTTTCTAGTTGGCTAAAATAAACTAACAAAAATCCTAAGTGGCACCCTGGTCTATGAGCATCACACTGAGAAAATTATAGATGGCATTACTATAAGAAAGACTATGACCCCAAATTGGCATCTCAGTAAATTAATATTCCAGCCATGTGGAGCAAAGACCCTAAATTTCTGAGGTAAAACTGGAATTAAAGAAATTAATCAATTGGGAGAATGTTTGATGTTTCCAAATACAGCGTATCCGATGCTGAAAAATACAATAGCTTTTGCACCCTTAAGTTTGGCCCTCACTTTGGAGTCAAAGCACACCTTATGAAAGGATGTAAAGACATCCTTTCAGTTATTTTGGGGGCTGTACATAAGGGAAGGTCGAGTTCAAAGGGAAAAAGGGAAGGATAAGAGCAGAAGATAGGTACTATTATAATTTTGCATTTTTTGAACACTGCACCATGAACTGAGTATCTTCTCATGTCATTAAACTGAAAAGTGTATTAAGGCTTGATACATATTGCCAAATTGCTTTCTAGAAGTACACAGAAAAGCTTGCCTTTCTATATCAGGTTTTTCTATTTAAAAGACAAATAAGAATTTTCTAAATATTGATTTACATCTTTTAGGTTACTAAAGGCGGAACCTTTAGAAACCACCATTTCTTCTGTGTCCTATCCATGTTTCCTCTTTTCTGTTTTTTTTTTTTTTTTTAATGTAAAAGAATTGCTTTTAATTACTTTAAACATTAATCATTTTCTTTGTTCTGTTACTTTTATGTTTATAAAGTGTTTTTCTATCACCAGAACCAAAAGTTGTATTTTCACAAATTCCCACCTTTTCTAATACTGGTTCTTCTCCACCTGTATTAAATATCATGCTGTTGGCACTTGAGGGGCACAACTAGTGAGCATTTTGGTTAACATTCCAACATAGAAGTTTTGCTTTCTCTCATCTGTGGTGGCTCTTCTTAAAATCTTACTCACATTTTTAGGGTTGCTTTTTCAAGCCTATGTACTTAGTTCCTTGAGCTATTCCTAATGGTATCTATTAACATTAAAACTTGTTTATACTGAATATATCCTGCAGCATAACTAAAATATAAAATAGTTGATAATCCCGCATATACCCAACTTTATGCATTTAGTTTGTGGCTAATCTGATTAAGTTTTTATTTAAATAGATAAAGAATACTTATTTATCCTCTTTTAATGTGAAGAGCTAACTATTGGTTCCCATTAATTACTGATTAGCTAGCAGGCCATAGATACAGAGCATGTTAATCTCTATAGGCACCTTTCTGAATTCAAGTAAATGTTTTTGGTAGACAAGGGTTTTCTACTTAAATGTTATTGACATAACGTGAATATTGCTCACCATTCTTGCATTCTTTAAATTATTTTACTTTGAAAATTTAATAACATGGGTTTTCATTTAAGGAGTATTCTGAACTGTGAAAGTACAAATCTAATCAAATTAAATTTTGAACACATATAGAGCCAAATATTTCAACAAAACTGCAGTTTAATTTCAGAAAATGTGTTAAAATATATATTTATACATCAATTTCTGACATTTACACTTAATGTGTTAGTATACACAAAATGATGCTTTCTCTTGAAACTGTATTTATGAAATGTACACTTTAATTTAAATACTCAGTATACACTGCACTTTGTCTGCAAGTTGCATTTATTAAATACATTAAAATCTGCAATGTAACAAAACGTTTTCTGCATACGAAATTCAAAACACCATTTTAAATGAACAAAAGATGGCTCACTTCATTTTTTTTTGTATTTTACAACTAGTGTATAGTACACTAGCTCAGCTCCACCACACTACCTGTTCGTTCTTTTTTATTTGACATTGTTCACAGACTAGTACATATTACAATAAGAGTGCTGGATAAAAACATGAGGTACGAAAGTGGTTCAAAGAGTATAGGTCATGCAGATCATGCTAGACAGTAAAGAAAATTGTGACCGAGAAAACACTAAAAAAAAAAAAAAAAAATACATAAAGAATGTGCATTATATATATATAAAAAAAAACAAACAAAAACTCCATTACACAGCTTTGCTTCTTTGGTTACAAAGTAGGTTGAACAATTTCACAGCTTTTTATTCCCACCCTCTCAAAAAAAAGTCATACGAAATGTCAAAAAGCAGAGGAATCGTGGCAATTTTTCTATTAGAAAGTAGAAACAAATGAACAAAGTTTTCTTCATCAAAATAGCCCAATTATTTATTATATCACAATAACTGGTGACTACCTGTACAGTTGCACTATGTTCTTCATACTTACACTATACAAAATTTACATTCAAGCTGGGTCTTCACTACTAAAAATAAATACCGAAGGTAAATTGCCATTAGTGTTAGAAATATGCCAGGATTCTTTTGTTCAATTATTGCCTAAACGTTTTATCTATTAAATGCAATCCTGTCTTTCAATTCCTTTACTGATACTTATAATTATTCAAAAAATTAAAAAAGTTCTGTGACATTGTTCATGTACATTATGAAAATAGCAGCCCTGTAATAAATAAAACACAAATAAATGAAAACTTATATAGGCAAATGTTACTGATATTGAAAGAAAAGTGGCTCTTTAGATGAACTGTTATTTATAATATGATAGGAAGGCTCAGGGTAAATCCATGTAAGAGAAACATGGAAGAGCCACCAAAGCTCCTAAAAGACCCCACTCATGCCCACCAGGTAAAAGGCAGACTTTGCTTGCTTTAATAAACCCCAATTATTATTCCGTGGGTACTGATGACGTAAAGCTGGACATCAACAGTGCTGCATGTCATCTCAAAGAGAGGAAAAGCTCCTGTAGAATGATTGTCTAATACTGAAAAGGCCAAACACACAACCGAAGCATGGCTACTTGCTTTCGTATAAAGTGGAAAGAACACCAGTGGCACACAGGATAGACTGCTTTCAGTTTTTTTCTTAATGAGGCAAGAAAGCTTTATGCTGAGGAGACATTCGGCTGCTGTGGAGGTTGCGCTGGCTGCGGAGGCTGTGCTATCACTGCTTGCTGTTGAGAAGTGCTACCAGGATTGGCCTGTTGGGCTGGGAGTTGGGATAATTGATCATTGTTTGAAAGAGATTTTAACAGTGCATTTTCTCGTTCAAGTAAAGAGTTTCTTTCAACTAATTCTTTTATTTGTTCCTTTAGAACTTCCACTTCTTCTCTTACTGCATACATCAAATGGCTTTTCACCAAATCCTGTGAAAAACAAAATTAGGAATGTCAAAAATAGAGAAAGGAAAAGGTGTTGCTATTTGGTTCTAGCCTACTTGGTGCCTTACAAACAAAAAGTGTTTTTATATCAGTTTTCCTACTCTTGCTTTTAATATTTCTACTGTATCTTGAATGGCCCTAAGGGAGATGGGGTGGAAAAAATCCAGTTTCCAACTAGGGCAGCAAGCCCAGGATTTTCTTTTCAAAGTTTGAAGAGATTTCCAAAACTACTAGCTCCTTAAATTGTTGATTATAAGCGTAGAATTCAAAAAGTTTGAAAATCATATGCTTAGATGTGGGACTAGAGAACAAAGGATATTCAACTGTTGATATTAAACTACATAGTACTCCTTTAAGAGATAAGGTGATCCTGCAATTTCCAACCTTAAAACCTTGTGTTTTTTAATAGTTTGAGACTAACAGTCCTTATTTATAGCTTTGCTGCAGTTTTAATAAATTTCAATCAAAATATTTTATGTAACATGAACAGAGTATCTTTAAGGGAACAAAAATTTTTGATAGTAATAGAAATCAGAACCAGAATCAACAGAACAAATCTATTCATTAAAGCTGAGTAAAACAGTGTCTGCATATGACCAAAGGCTGACAAAACTTTCCAGCTGAAGTTTTCATTTTAATAATTTTTTTGTCTCTAAACTATTTTTGATGCTGAAATACTTGGAAAAACAATGCATTTTGACTGTACAACCCCCAAATGGCTCTTATCAATGGCAATGCAAGAAAAATGTGAGATGTTCAAATGGGGAAAATATTTATTCCATTGATATTTTTAGACTAAGATTCTCAATGTTCTAACATCTTCAGTTAAATCTCATTATTAAAAAATTACTTTGGTCATCTTGGTTTAAAGAAATTAGGTTTGTCTTTTACGATTGATATAAACCAAGTGCTTTGCACAACCAACAATCTATAAAATAAGGACTATAAACTTTTACTTACCATTGCTTGTTCTATTTTGTTGTCAATGGCTACACCACCTCCCCCAGATGCACTGGAAAAAATTAGAATATTTCATTAAATTATTCTAAAAAATGTAATCTCCCTTCCAATTCTTAAAATAATTAAGAACATCTGTGTGTTACTTAAAACAAAAAAATAGTAATTTAAAGTTTATTAAGTCTATTCTCACAATTTTAGTACTCAGCAAGCTCTCATTTTGAAAATGAGGATCTCAGTAAATAGATGACATTTCTAAAAATCCTTTGTAGTTTCAACTTTTCTAATTTGCCTATGGCAAAATATGCTACTTTACAATTTTATTCAGGATTTGTCAATTCAGTGAACTTAAAAAGATAAAATTTGAACAAATGGTACCCTCCCCACAACTCTTGAACTTCAATTAACAACTATATATCCTAAATTGCTTTTCAGGTGGAATTCCACTCAGTAGTTACTTATTGCATTAAACTTCAGATGATGACTTTTCTTCTATAGATTTGATATTTTAATATCTGGTTTAACAATTTTTAGATCTGGCTCATAAAAATGATTCAGAGGGCTTTAGGGCAAACTACTTGCAGGGTTGGTTAACAAGGAAGTCCACATTCTGGCTAAACCACAAGCTTTGATTGTAGGTTATTAGCTGGCAAAATCACCTACTAGGTAAGGTATGTGGTTTGGACCAGTTTTTCTTAGAAATAACTGGTAGTCTAGCTGGTAAGTACATCCAAGTTCAAATATCAGCTTAGCAATTTGTATGATAGTGACACAGAAGGTTGAATAACTGTCGTCTTTGGCAGTTTATATTCTCATGTATCAAATAGTAAGTGTACTGAGGCTCCCTATCTTTTTCCTGGTGTTTTGTAAATTTTGAACAGTTAATTAAGTTTCCTTAAAAAGACAAATCTAATACTTTAGTCCTCTGACTCAATACAAAAAGAGGTCTTTAAACAACTTTTTATAAAACTTTACTAAATACTCCTCATAAAATTTACCCAAGAAAATTTCGATATCGGAAAACTATTTTACTTTAGATCTGGACCTTCAATGTTATATCAAACTGGGTCTCAGAAATATGTCTGATGTAGTAGTGCCTTTATATTATAATCTAAGTATATGGTTATAATCCTGGTTTTGCTACTCACTATCTATGTGACCATTAGCAAATCAACTATTTCACTTCCCTGGACTTCAGCTTCCTTATCCATACAATAAAGGGACTGGTCTCAACACCTCATTGGACTTGCTACTTTTTAATCCTCAAAACTCTGAATCAATGCATGGAAAACACTAAACTTGTTTATCTAAGCATTAAAAACATTAATGACAGCATACTACCTCACCTTTTGCTGCTGCTATTTCTAAGATGAAAAGGGACTTCTGTATACTTAAATAACTGGGAAGGATCTACCATTAATAAGTACTCATATTGGCCACAATTTGGTAAAAAAGATAGTGATAGGCATTTAGATTGTTTGCCTGAGAATTTTAGATTAAATTTTCTACCTTTTTTATTTCTACATCAAGGAAAAACTGAATTAGTTTTAGCCATTTAATGACTTATATACTATTCAATTCTTTTAACACATCTGTTTAAAAAAAAAAACACCTTAAATGCTAATTTTAATACCAGTTTTATATATTAACAAGCAAAAAAAAACCCCCAAACTCTAAAAAAAAGCTTCACTGCCTCTTTTTTTTGATAATTAAAATGAAATCGGTTAAGTTTCCAAATCATTCCCTTAGCAAAGGAACAATAATTAACATCTTATTGTTTTGCTGATTTAATAAACTCTAGTCCTGACTCTCTTTTAACAGCCAGAGGAACTGGTTTTCAAAACATAAATAAATCATGTTGAAAATATGTCCCTTAAGAGGTCATACTTCAATTTTGTTAAGCATTGTACTTTAACAGAATTCAGTCAGATACTACCATCACTATAGTGACCTTTGACTATTTTGAAGAATTTGAGAATTCTATAACCTACTGCAGTGGTTCTCAAACTTTAGCACCAGAGTCATCTGGAAGTCTTCTTAAAACACAGATTGCTGGGCTCCACCTCCCTTTCTGATATAGTACATCTAGGCTGGAGCTCAGGAATTTTCACTTATAACAAGTTTCTAGGTGATGCTGATTCTGCTGCCAGAGAGACTGTATCAAATGTACTTTGACAACCATGGGCTAACGGAGGCGAAAGTTGTAAGAGAAAGAATAATAAAAACTTAGTTCAATTTTTAAAGTTCTTAGCCCAGCATACAAAACCCCTCACAACTTTGAGCACTGCCTTCTACAGTTTCCTTTCCTCTCATACTCCATTTGGCCTACTGTATTATAGTCTTCCGTAACTATTTTCAGTCTGTGGAACACATATTCTCTCAGGTTTCCATGCCTTTGCACAAAATGCTGACAGTTCCAATTCATCTGGTTATCTTTTACTTGTTCCTTAAGATATTCCAGTGCCATCTTTTCCATGCTGCCTTCTAATTTCCTAAGGTAGAACTAATTACTCCATCCTTCCTATGGTCCACTAATCTTCACAAATTTTTTACAGTGCATAACCAGGAAAGCAGATTAGCAAATTCTGGTTTCTCCATAAACTCACTGAGTGCATTCTGGGAAATTATTTAGCCTTTTTAGACCTTCTTCTTTTCATCTAAAATAAGGATTACATTCCCTAATTCATAAATTCCTGTGATGATTAAGTGAGTTTAAACAATACTACCACTGTTAACTCTCTGCTCCTTGAGGGAGGTTCCTTATCTTCTTGACCTGTGTGAAGAATGAACACAGTGCTTGGCACATAGGAGTTCAAATGCATACTGAAAGAATATGATAGTAATTGGATTTGAAACAATTACTGGTTTATAACAGGAAGTCATTAAAATTTTTTGAGTTGGCTAAATCAGTAGTTCTCGAAGAATAGTCTCTGGACCAGCAGGATCAGCATTGCCCAGGAACTTGTTGGAAATATAAATATTTGGGTACACCCCAGACCAATCTGAATTAGATATTATTCAGGTAGGACCCAAGAAATCTATTTTAATAACCCCTCCAGATGATTCTGATAAAACTTAAAGTTTGAGCACCACTGCTTTAAAATAGCTTGATTTACAATAAAGATACCAATATGGTAGGTAGTCTTAAACAAACAGGTAAGAAAGTATGCTATTTCAAAATCCCAGTACATGGTTTAAGAATACAGTTTCAATGAGGGTAACAAGTTTTCTATTGTGTTCAAAATTAACATAGTGGTTTGGGCTTCATGTTCTCTTTTAAAATGAGAAAGACTGACTGAAGCAGAATGAATAATTTTCCTTTGTTTGCTTTCTTAACCTAATGGTGTAGTAGTATGTTATTTTCTTTTTATTATTGCATTCACCATGCTATAACTTGATGGTTAACCAGTTTCTGAACATAAATTCCTTAAGGGAAGGTTTCCTAAGACTTTGTAACTATTCTTGTAAACTTTAAGTGCTATATAAAGACAAGGGATAATTTTCTTTTTAAAAAAGAAACTTCCTGTTTACAATGGGTTACTCTTTTAGAATAAAATCATACCTTGATTAGCATTTACTAGATAAATTAAAAATTATGTGTATGGAGAAAACTGACAGAAATATAGAACCTATGGGGGAAAAACAACAAGAATGGCTGTATATTTTTTTTATATGTTGGATTTTTATTTACTAGAATTGCAGCCCCCAAAGAACCAAATGGGCCTGAATTTAGGGTTTTTATAAAGTAAATTAAAATCACATTTAAAGGAGAAGTAAAACTCAAAAGAATCAATACGATAGCAAGATAGCTTGGCTTTCCATGTTGCTGTTCATATTTTAATTTATCCCAACTGGCCCTTGATACCACAGCATTTCTTCCCAGGCCTCCTTATTCTTATCAGATCATTTGCAACTTCACTGAGAAGACAAGAGGCCAGATAGAAACCTCTAGCTCAGGGGTGTCAAACTCATTTTCACTGGAGGCCACACCAGCCTCACACTTGCCTTCAAAGGGCCAAATATATTATTTTAGAACTGTATAAATGTAACTACTCCTTAACTAGGGGCAAGGAGCTTTACATTCGGCCCTTTGAAGGCAACCGTGAGGCTGGTTGTGGCCTCCAGTGAAAATGAGTTTGCCACCCCTGCTCTAGCTTCACAAGTTCCCCATACTTTCATCCTTCTTAATAGACTAAGTGTTTTGTTCATACTCTCAGCTCAGCAAATTTGTACAAACCATCCTGTTTTTCTAAAAATTAAAACCACACAGTAATGATAATCTGATCTTACACACACACACACACACACACACACACACACAACCTTTGAGGAATGAAATTAATTTTTTCTTTATTAGTGTGGACAGAGACATCATGTCATGGCTACTTGTTTAAAACAGAAATAGTGCAAATTTCTTCCCTTACATATTGAGTACTTTATCTTTCTTCTGTTCTCCCCTGGATATAAATGCTAATTAACAAAGCAGCAAGGTAGAGGGAAAATCACTTAAATAACTGCTTAGCTTTTGCAGGCACAGGTTATTTTAATGAGCATTACTACAAATATGAACAACATTCTCATTCCACAGCTCAGAAAATTGAGGTCAACAGCTTACTCAAAAACACCATGCTGGGGACAGGATTCAAACCCAGACTAATAATGTCAAAACACACAAGTGCCTTTTTTTTTTTTTTAAGCCATAACAGTAAGACTGAAAAAAACAATCTATAATGACATAAGAGAAAGAGTTGTGTATGAAGAGCGCTTTGATTAAGCCCCATATTTTAGTTGTGAAACCATAAGCATAAATCCAAAAATCAAAGCTGTTCATAATTGCCATTTATCTTATCTAGCACATTCCTAGAAGACGTTTAGCTCTGAGAACAAGGGAGGTAACTTCTTGGAAATGGTGCTTGCTCGGTGATCTTTAGACATCCAGTACAGTTATCTATTTACTAAGAATTAATATTCTTTTGGTTTGTTAGAAAGCCGAAGGTATCTTAAATATATGTATACACAGAATATTGCAAAAGAAAATTACCTTGCTTTACTCAAAGACCCTTCTAACTTTCTGTGTCACAACAATAAAATCCACTATAGAAACTTCCCAAGTACAAAATTAAATCTTTTTTTTTTAAAAAGATTTTATTTATTTAGTTTTAGAGAGGGGAAGGGAGGGAGAGAGAGGGAGAGAAACACCAATGTGTGGCTGCCTGTACCTCCTACTGGGACCTGGGCCCACAACCCAGGCATGTGCCCTGACTGGGAATCAAACCAGCGACCCTTTGGTTTGTAGGCCGATGCTCAATCCACTGAGCCACACCAGCCAGGGCCAAAATCAAATCTTTCACGTATTAAGAACAGAGTTCTTTGACTGAGCTGGCATATCTGCTATACTTATGTTCAATGCCCCCTATCCAAACCAGGTAAAAATAATTGTTCATAAACTCTCAAGTAGAAGCTACCATCATTCTTGGAGGCCAGTCCTTAGAAAGCACCTGTTTGTAGTATAACATCTATAACCTTCATCACTGTCCCCAACACAGGGAGCTCTATAAATGACATCATTACTAATAACATGCATTAATTCTAACCTGGGTAACATTTTGCCTTTTCTCTAAGAAATGCATGCTTTGTTTAAAAAAAAAAAAAAAAGGTTAAGCTGATTTCAAAAAAATAAATGTAATGAACCTAGCTTAGCAAGCCTGTGAAGGTTCAGTAGGAACAAAAATCCATCACTCTTCTGTAAGAGGAACTGAAAAAATATTCACAGCTTAACACTTAATTTAAGAGCAAATAGCAATTCTCCATCCAAAAAAAGCCTAAATAAATAAAATTCATGTGGACTTAATCTGTGGCCAAATGCAAACTTCTGTGATTAAGAATAAAACTATCAAAGCTAACAGTAAATTAAGCTAAAACATTCAAAATTTTATGTATTCTAATTACTGATCATAAGTTATACCGATGTAAAAACAAATGATGTTATATTTCATGATTTAAAAAATTCACAAAAGTGCCCCCTGGGGAGTTTTATTATTGTTAACACAAAATGAGTGATTTTCGTGAAAGCCACTACTCATGCTAAACAAAGCAAGTAAAAGGGATACTCACAAAACTAAATACTATTATTTTCTCAAGTAACCAGTCTTACAATGGTGTAATAAAAGCTTTTATCAAGGAACTATTAAAAACCCAGCTAAATATTTGTATCAGGATTGATACTTGTTTTTAGCACCTACAAAAACCTTGCCTACCAATGCCCTCAGCATATTTTACATTCATCTAATTAATTTTAGGTCAAAATTCTGGTCAGAAAAGGATGTTTAAAAAGAGTAATGAAAGATACACGCTGTGGATTGTACCACTGTCAATTTCCTGGCTTTGGATATTATACTTGAGTCATATAGGATGTCACCATTGGGGGGACTAGGTGAAGGGATACATGAGACCTCCCTGGATGGTTTTTTTGGGCAACTTCTTATGATTATAATTATTTCAAAATAAAAGTTAAAAAATATACACGCACATGGTAAAAAATAAACTCAAAGAGGACACACAAAAAAGTATACAGTCAATACAAAGGACCTCTCCTACCTCAGACTCTGTTTGTCTCGAGCCAACTATTGGGTTGGCCAAAGAGTTCATTTGGTTTTTAAGTAAAAATAAAAGACATACCTTTATTGAACAATGTATTCACCATTTTGTTTCACTACCTTTTGCCATTTTTCAGGCAATTTGATAATACTATCTTCCCAAAACTCTTTATTGCTTTGAGCAAAGAACTGTTCCAGGTGCATTCTGTTGTTTTCTAGGGAATGAATTGAAATTTTTTCCATTAAGAGAATTTTGCAAAGACCAAAAATAAATGGAAATCCAAATAAATGTAATCGAAGGTGCAATGTCTGGTTAATATGGTGGACGAATCAGAACTTCCCAGCCAAGCTGTAACAGTTTTTGCCTGGTCATCACACAAACCAAACATGTCATCTTGCGTAATTCTGATGGAAGATTATGCGTTTTCTGTTGACTAATTCCCGACATTTTCATCCAGTGCTGCCTTCAGCTGGTCTAATTGGGAGTTCTTGTTGGAATTAATTGATTTTCCGGAAGGCGCTCACAGAGGACTCACTTCCAATCCCACCATATACACAACATCACCTTCTTTGGATGAAGACCAGCTTTTGGTGTGGTTGGGGGTGGTTCATTTTGCTTGTCCCATGATCTCTTCCATTCTATAGTATTGTAAAGTATCCACTTTTCATTGCTCCTCACAATTTGTTTTACAAACAGAACATTTTCCTTACCCTTAAGTAAAGAATTGCATGCGGAAATACATTAAGGTTCCTTTTGCTTAATTTATGTGCAACCCAAACATCAAAGTGATTAACATAACCAAGCTGGTGCAAATGATTTTCAACACTTGATTTGGGTATTTCAAGTAGTCAGCTATCTCCCACACGGATTATAATGCAGATTGTTCTCAATGTCTTAATTCAATGGCTATCAACTTCAACTGGTCCACCCAATTGTGGAGAATCTTCTAGTAAGAAATCTCCAACACAAATCTTTGCAAACCATGTCTGACACACTCGATCAGTCACAGTACCTTCTCCATACACTACACAAATCTATTTTTGCATTTCAGTTGCGTTTTTACCTTCCTTGAAATAAAAAAGCATAATGTGCCAAAAATGTTGCTTATGTGCTTCCATCTTCAATATTAAAATGGCTATACAAAAAAAAAATTTTTGATTTTTTTTAATGCACGCTGATATGACAGCTGTCACAATACAATCAATCTGACAACATTGTTTCGAATGAAGTTACAGATAACTAAGCACTACTAGAGCCACCTTATAGAAAAAAACCTGAATGGACTTTTTGGCCAACCCTATATATCATCTATATTAACAGCCTTTTAAAAAACCTATTTAGGAAGAATGTCTAACACTTTGGAGAGGGAAAGCTCTAGTTATATCTCAAAATGTAGAAACAAAAACTTCAGTAATTTCTCTAAAATGTAAAGTACTTCTACAGATCTCTAAGACTAGAAGCCCAAGAGAAAAATGGGTAGAATTCACATGACAGTTCACAAGAAATGACATGAAAAATATTCAACATCTCATTTATAATAAAATGCAGATTAAAACTATAATGTAATACAATTTACCTAAAGCTACTGGCAAACATATTAAAATTTAATATACTATTAGTGAGGCTGTGGGAAAATGGGCCTTCTTATGCAGTGCTGTTGCAAGTGGTATAACCAGTAGAGAGCAATTTTGCAAACACACACATATTTACTCACTTTTTGAGCCAACAATCTTACATCTGGGAATTTAACCTATTGGTATTTATACATACATAGGAAATAATGTGCTTACAAGGCTACTCATTACAGCCTTGTTTATAACAGCAAGACTTCTATCACTAGAGAACTGGTTAAATAAATCAGGTTAGAACCATTCATTTAACTGAATACTGCCTATCTATAAAAATAAACCCCACAAAGATACCTTTCTGTGCACTGAAATGGAAACAATGTGTCCTAGAGATCTTTAAAAGGAGAGATACAGATGTGTGTATATTAGCATTTGTGTGAAAGGGGAGATAATATTGTATATTGTATTTGCTTGTTTATGCATAAAGAAACAGAAGGAATACACATATGAACTAAGAAAGTGGCTATTTGTTTGGGAAGGCAGGCAGATGGGGGACAGGAGCACAAGTAAGACTACTTTCATTGAGTTTTGGAGAACAATAAAAAACACTCCAAAATGAAAATGACTCATGAAGTTATTACCCTGTAACATGTGAACTCAAGACATGAACAAATGGCAAACAGGAAAGGGGTAAAGGAGGGAAGAGGAGCCAACAATTTCACTTTCTTTAGGAACTATTTCGTTCTAGAAGATAAGTTACTATGCTCCACATATAAAACAACAATCAATGTTAAGTTATATTTGTGATTTGTAAAACTTATTTCCTTGGCTTAGAGTGAATTATAGTCACTTTAAAATATGGTGTAAATAATGTTCGTAACTTCCAGTAATTTGTTGAAAGTGGTTCTGGCAGGTAAATAGTAAAAGTTTGTAATAAACATCTATAATAGGCTATGTAAACTTATAAATAAAAATGCATTCCAAAGAAGATGTAGGTAACATTAATATTAACTTCACCTTCTTTTCCCAGATAACTTTACATTTCCAAGTTATGACATTTGGGGGGAATTATTTTAGTATTTGGTAGTAAAATTCTGATATTATAGTTTTTACATGTAGAACCACTCTAAGCAAACAATTCAACAACTAGCGGAACTAAAATTCTTCCTATTAAAACATTCAGGAAAGAAGATGTAAAAATTTAGTCTGGAAATACTAGCGAATAATATAAAAGTGAAATACACATAGCAATTTCAGCATTACAACCCAAATATTCCAAATAAACTAAGACAGTTTAATTAATATTCTATTATGTCAAAATAAATATTTAATGTTATAAAAGCATGAAATCATATCTACTTAAATGAGTGTATGCACTAGGTAGTTATTTCTTATTAGATTTAACATTAAACAAGGTCTGATAGGATGAAAAATTTATTTCCTTCCTGAGTCAGTGTGAAATAAGAAAGGGTATGGGAAAGGGGTGGGAGAAAGGGTGCATTTCCTCAATGTTGGAGTGCCTACATTTAGAGCAAGCTCTCTTAATATTTATTTATTTATTTATTTACAGAAGAAGGGAGGAAGAAAGAGAGGAAGAGATACATTTATGTGAGAGAGAAACATGGATGGGTTGCCTCTTATACATGTCCTGACTGGAGACTGTACCTGCAACCTGGGCATGCGCCCTGACCACAAATCGAACCAGTGATCTTTGCTTTGTGGGGCAGCACCCAATCAACTGAGCCACACTGGTCACTGCTAGAGCAGGCTCTCTTGAAAGAGATTTCATTGTACCGTCTATACAGCAGCAATAGACAATTTGATGACAGCACAATTCATTATTAGGGAATGAAGGATACATGCTAAGGGGCTTAAGCTCAAATTGAAA
Organism: Anoura caudifer; assembly: GCA_004027475.1. Classification (NCBI taxonomy): domain Eukaryota; kingdom Metazoa; phylum Chordata; class Mammalia; order Chiroptera; family Phyllostomidae; genus Anoura; species Anoura caudifer. Next base: position 103,214 of record PVKU01000536.1, read on the forward strand.
ATTTGATACTCTAATCCTGGCTACTTTAAATTACTTCATGGAGACTGGGAAAACAGTATGTGACTAACAATTATGTAGCCTGAGATGTACACTGGTACCTAAGAGTAAAAAAGGGGAGAGGGATTAGAAAGGATTTCAAATTTTGTCAGTTGATGTCTAGGTCAGAATACCAAACAATAGTATTAAAAATAATACCATTAAAAATAATGTAGTTACACTGAAAAGGAATGAAATGGCTGTAGTTCCATATATTCCAGATATTCTAAAGCCATTCTTTTAGTCTTTTGGGATAGAAGCTGAAAGCAACCAACTTCTAAAAACATCAAATTTAGCAATTAAAGTATACCTTCATCTAGTAAAAGATCTATGTTTTTCAATACAGATATTAAGGGCTATCTTTCCTAGAAAGTACAAAATTTAAATAGAAAAGGAGAAAAATTCAATAAAAATTCTTAATATAAATTAAGAGATAAAAAATCTAAATAGGAGTTCAAATTACTTCCGCTGTGTTAGGAGAAGAATAAAGATTCAGAAAAAGCCTTCTGAGGAAAGGACTATGTTTAACAGTCATTTTGTCATAAAGATTAATTCTCCTTCAAAAGGTCGTCAAGAGCATTCTTTCCCCTTGACTACAGGGATATAATAGCATTCTCACCACCTAAGGAAATTTTCATGGCATCACCATATAAAAAGGAACAAAACTGAAGAACATGATAAAGAATGTCAAGGGAAATAAAAAACTCTAAGATTTGTGTTTCATTTCAGAGACCAACAGCACTGAATAAATTTTCACCCGGTAGTATAAAACCCTTTTTATGCAAACTAAATCCATCTAACATTTGCAAAAGTAATTCAGAATTCTTTAGCAATGACATAAAAATGGGCCAAAGGGATAAAAAAATCAGAAATTATTTTACTGATTTCTAATGCTAACCATTACATTCTTTCCCTCACTCCAAATGGTAGCTCAACTTTTAAATTGCATATCCTAAACTCCCTGAGACCCTTCATGGTTTACTCCTGCTCTGCTGTACTTTCTTACTATCTAAATACTTCCATGGATATTGTATCATTCTTTTATAGCTTTCAGCTAAAATATTTTCTGTAAAGGTTTCTCCAACCCTTTCAGTAGTATAGCACGTTATGCCCCATACTACTCTTAAGGCACTAACCACTTAGGCTATGTTTTAACAGTTGCATCTTTTACTAGACAAAGGTCTGTGTGGTATACACAATCTATGACAAGGCTGGCAGCCATCTACTAAAGAATTCATTTGCTGTAGAAGCCTGGACTCAGAAATCGTATACTTAGGAATCTGAATCCCTAAATATATCACAATTGTAATTTCTCTAGCTATAACATGAGGTAGCTGTACTGGGTTACCACCTCCTCCCCACCAAAACTATTTCCTATTCTTAACAGCAAAATTATTTTTCCAAGTGGTCCTTGGATATGGGTAATGCAATCATTTTCACTAAACTCAAAACAAATAATTGAGAAAATATTCCTTAATCTCATTCCTCATTTTCAGTATGAAACTAAACTTGCCATATGTTCTTGCTGCCTAATATGTAATTCATATATCTAGGTAACACAAATTCCTTTGGAGGCAACGGTTCATAAATCCTGAACAAACATTGCCTTCTACTTCCCATACAGCCAAGTCTCAGTAACATTTATCTTTCTCAATAATACTTTTGTAAAAAATGATAAATCCCAATCTGTCTCCTATGCACAATGCCCAACACTCAACAAATCTGGCTGCAATAATACAAAGTTGGACAATGTCCACCAGTGGGAAGATCACTAGATGTGGAAATAGCAAACAAATGTTGCAGTTTGGCCTCACCTCAGATTTGCTGTGTCCTGAAGCAAGTTGCTCTCATTGGGCTTTTTTCCTTCATCATTAGTTTCAAAAACTTATTTTTGTCTAAGGAGGGGGAAGAGGTTGGGGAGAGGGAAAGAGAATACACTCAGGATAGGTATAGAAAAGAAGTTACCTAAGCAAGCCAGAGGGAAGGGGTATATAGCAGGACACTGCAAAATGTTTGGTCATGGGCATTAAGCAAGGTAAAATGTTACAATGTTACAGTTTTATACAACGGAAACATAAAAGTCTGTGAGAGATCAGAAAGATGATACAGGGATTCGCCTATAATGAAAAAAAAAAAAGTCAAGGATGACTGGAGCAACTAGGAGTTGGGGAGATGGTTAACATGTCATAGGAAGAAAACTAGAATTTGTTGGGGATGAACACTGAGTAGCAGAGGAACCTGGGAATAAAGATGAGAGAATGGTAAGTACAATGATAATAAATTCCATTTGGCACTGAATTTTGAGACATCTGAAATGTAGATCTGAAAATATGGAAAGAAGGTTGCTGGAAACAGGTATCTAGAGTTCAAGAGTAATCTCTGGCCTAGAAGTGTAGACTTGAGAGTTGTCAGAATGTGGTAAGTAGCTCAAACTGTGAGAGGTGAACTTGCTTAAACAGAAGACCAATGGAAGAAGGGCTTAGGAAGAAATGACCCTTCTTGGGAAACCTAATTATTTATTTTGTTGACTAGCTTCATATTCGCCTAATTTTTCTCTGCACTTTTTTCAACCAAACAGCTACTCTTGAACAAATCCTCTCAATCCCATTTCCACAATGAGGCTTAACCAAATGAATGAAAATGAGACTATCCTCTGGAATAACAAACGCCAAATACCAGTGAAGAGTACATAGATAATTTTGCTCATTCCATAGCTAATCTTTTTCATTTATGCCCATGTTTTGAGGGTACAGAGAGGTTACTTAAAATACTTTATAGAAAAAGCATAATTCTATGGGCAACATATTTGACAAAGTAAAATTGTATTAGGCCAGCCACTAGGATTATCTGACCAAACTGAATTCTTGTTCCTAAATTGTTAACTTTCTTGTTCCTAAATTGTAATCTTTCTTCACTATCTTCTATCTCTTTCTAATTTATCCCCAAAGTTCGGGGAGAGTAATAAATACAAATAGAGGTTATCAAGGAACTGTTTCAAAACAAGGATAAACTCAGAGGGATAAAAGTAAGAGTACCATGAGGTTTTTAAAGAGAGAGTTGCTTCGTTTAACTTTAGATCAAAAGGACAGGAACAAGCATGGCCATCACCCTTTAATAAAATGAAGAGAACTTTGTATCAGAAAAAAAAATCTGGTCTACTTTACTTTTAATAAATCAATGAATGTTTCTGTATTTGGAATATTTTAAAGATTTAGAATGGCTTGGTTTTGAGCAAAGAATTATACTGCTCATTTTCAATAAATATAAAGAAAGTACTAGGAATATATGCCCTGAATAATTTTCTAGATTATCAGTTTACTACCACTTGGCCTAACTTCTGCTCTCTACTTCATTCTGGGGGTAAAAGAGCTTACCTCTGCCTAAGCAAAAGGCTTAATTCTCAAGGAATAATAAAGTGGTTTAAGAGCACAGGCTTTAGCATAATAGAAATTGGTTTTAAAACCCAACTCCACTACTTACAAGTGGGTTGATCCTAGCAAGTTAACATACTGATGCTGGTTTCCTCATCTGTAAAATGGGGTCATGGTATATCTTAAATTACAAATAAAGCAGTAAGGTACAAATAAAAATCAATTATAATTAATTTTTAAAATAGCCTTTGTATGTATATCTCACCCCCCAAATGAAATAATTCTAGTTATGCCTTAAATTTACTTGATTTCTTTGTGCCCAACTAGTCACATGTTAAGAATTTATTACAGTCACAAAATATTGCTTGTAAATGTTACTTGACCTGAGATTTAAACTTATATTATGTATTAGCTCAGCATTCCTGTGGACTGAACTTTAATCAAATTCTTATTGATTCTCTATAGGATCTCAATGTTTCATTGTATATGATAAAAATAATCTTAACTTCCTGTGAAAAATTTTTCCAAAGGCCAGAGATATAACTGAATTAAAAATAAAATTTTAATTAAAAATAAAAATATCCCATGGCCTCCTTTAGTGTTAAATAAAATTTCAATAATAAATATTACTAAACATAAATCAAAAGAGTGGGATAAAGTGTTGCTTTGCTTCTAAACCACATGTTACTCTAGTTGAGGATCACTGCTTTGGAATTACCTAATTCAAAAAGGGATTCTGGTATAGGACAACAAGAAAAAGTATAAAGGAGCACTACTATAAAATCTAAAAGGTTTTAAGGTTTTTTCACTGAAGCAGAACTGTACTCAAATAAGTACATTTTCAGTGACAAAAAGTTTTTTTAACGGCTAACAACTTTTTCTCATTTCAATATAGATCCATATTCTTGAATTCTAGGCAATAACAATTCTATAATATAGATATAGTAAATAACAGAATTTTACAAGTTTGTACACTCAGTATGTGTAAAATATTTTATGATAAATTCTAGACTTATATCATAACCTGAGAATGTGTTCAGATTCTAGAGTTAAGACTGTCATCTGAAATGGGATGCTTTACGTACATTCTCTTTGCTCTTTTCCTTTCTTGCCAATAGGCCTCACCTCTTTGATTATTCCACAGATAATTTTGTTTTTATTGCTGTTATTGAATATTCTTCTCCTTGAATTAAACCTTAAGGTAGGAACTGTGTCCATCTCAAGCATCTATTTATAACAACCCTCATTATATAACTGACATTAAACATTTAGTTGAAGACAAAGATGGAATAAAACTTATGCTATTTAATATATTATCTAATTGCATTTTTAAGTTCAGTATAACTTTATGTTATGTTAGGCTTATTATGCCAGTAAGAATAACCAGGAAATTAACCAGCTCTCTCAACTATTAGAAACTAATTAGAGTAGGGTATCATTGGAATATAGTAAAAAGCAGGCAGATCGTTTGAATTTTTTCTTCCCTGACAAAGGTAGCTAAAATATAAAGGTAATAAACCTTTTTGTGATGCTCCTTGTGTCTGGTTGTTACTCACTGAGGAGGAAGGCAGTGTAGTAGTTTCTATATATTAAAGGTAGCTGAAGTAAGGAGAAAAGCTGTTTAGGTTTGAGGAACAGAAAAGCTAAAGCCCTATGGTTTTCAGGTAACTTTTGACAAAATTATGCCAGTGAAACTCAGCAGTTCCATATACTGATTGTGGCAATGACAAAGTCATATAAGACTCTATGGAAAATAAAGTGGACTTGAAAACCTCTTAATAATCTTTTAGATAAAAACCTTAACGAAGATCTTTTTACATCAGAATCATGGATTTAGGGAGAAATCATTTTGTAAGCCCAGTGAAAGGCTTAAATGTATACTCGTACCTCATAAACATCCATCTGTGGATTCTCTCAATTGCCCAATATCATACTCTACAGACAAAGACAATTCAAACTGCCATGCCTTTAAACATGCCTCACTCTTTTTACACTAGTCGATCAAAGCACATCTAAAGGAGTCCTATGAAATTCCTGCATCACCACTAGAATCAATAATTATAAAGTGAAAAACATTCTTGTAATCTCTAATAGATTAAACAATGTCTATTTACCCATTTTTATTAAACAATGTCTCCTTATCCATATTACCCCCCCCCAAAAAAAAACTTTAGAACTATGTGTGTACTAACACCAATAACTTATGGCCATGAATAAAAAACACATACTTTTGATTATAGCAGCTATGAAATCAAAGAACTAATTAGAGAATATTCTCAGCTCAATGTTGCCACAGAATTTGTAGTGTAGCTTATATTTTCACATGAACCTAATCCCTTTAACTAAATGCCTTTAGTGATGGCAATCATCTGGTTTTTATGCTCCACATTTTAGGTTCTCTTTTTACAGAAAGGGTTTATAGAAGATTTGGACATAAAATGGAAAAGACCAGGATGTCAAGATAAACATCAGTGGAAGTGTTCAAAGGTTAAATGACAACTTAGGTATGTGTAGACATGATTCAAGTATGAGAAAAGTGGCTGGAATAAATGTCCACTAAATTCCCTTGCAACTCAGATTTATAATTTTAGACTCAGAAGATAAATTCGGAGATGGTACTGAATAAAGGCTTTGGCTTTGGAGTCATATCCAGGTTTGAAGCTCAACTTCATCACTTTTACAATATGACTTCATCAGCAAGTTACTTAGCCTCTCCAAAGGATAATAACAGGACCAGATACTGGGATTCAGTGAGATAATGCATTAATTTACTGTCTGACAAAAGGTAAACACTGAATACGTTAAATAACTTGTATTAGTAAAGTTTAGTGATAAAATCTATATATCACAAAATACATAAAGAACATTGACTTAGGAGTCAGGTGAGCTGCTCTTATACCTGACTCCTAACTCTAACTGTATATAATAATTTCTAACATTCTTTACAGATACCAAATTTTGAGATTCCACATTGCAGAGGGATTTTAATGTACTTAAACACTTATTAGATGTTGCTGATTATAGGGTTACTGTAACAAATAAACATAAACCAAGGATTCAAGTTTACACATTAGAGGTGTAAGAAATGCTAAGACAGGGCAAGATTTTACAGAGTATTTTGGGGACACGTAATCAAGAAATAGGGTCAGGAAAGAACGTTTAGTAGAGCAAGTGCCACAGATGAGTAGAGATGAAAAGAGCACACATAAAAATGTTCCAAGTAAAAATAACAGTAGGTACAGTTAACCATGTTAGAAAACTCAATGAAGACCAGTTGGAAGGTTCACATAAGAAAGGCTTGTGTCCTGAATGGGGTGAGAGAGGCGAAAAGGCTGAAGAAATACTCAGGAGACAAGCATGGCAGTACTATGTGGTTAACTGGCTATGAGATATCAGGGAAGTTTGAATGAAAGGAGAGATGCCTAGGTAACAAGTTTGGGTGCCTAAAGCATATTGACTAAAGCTTCCTACAACATATAGGTGACACCCAACATTATTTATATGCCTTAGCATGATGAAGAATGTGAAAAGTGGGTCTAGACAGCATCCTGAGGACACCAATAATACTTAAAAGGAAAAATAGAAAGGAAAAGCCAGCCAATGGTACTGAGAATAACCAGAGAGGCAGAAGGAAAACTGGAAGGGATGGTTTCACAGATGTCTAAATATTAGTGAAAAACTCGAAACCTGTGAGTATTAGCTTTGTACAAATATTCAGAACACTAAAAACTACTTAACCACATTGCAACTATTAATATCCATGCAAATGTAACCAAGGTCAGGAAAGGAATATGTGAACACTGAGACAGGAATACTGTTAAAAACTTGGATTAATTGAAGAGGCAAATATATTACTACTAAAGAAGCTAATGTGCAAATGTATTATCTAAAAGACTTTTAAGATAGGATCCTCGTATTCTGATGGCCTATCAAGTTGTCTGTACATTTTTTTAAAGAAGATTTTATTTATTTTTAGAGAGATGGGAAGGGAGGGAGAAAGAGAGAGAGAAATATTCATACAGGAGAGATACACTGATCGGTTGCCTCTTGCATGACCACAACTGGGGACTCAGCCTGCAACCCCTACATGTGCCCTGACTGGGAATTGACCCGGCAAATTTTCAGTTTGCAGGCCGGCACTCAATCCACTGAGCCACACTAGCCAGGGCTATCTGTACATTTTTAACGATGGTCCTGAAGAAATTAAGTTTATACTTGATCTTATATTTCAATTTAACTAAAGAATAAACAATTCTTATGGTTTCACTTGTTTTTTTTTTTTAAAGCAGTATTATTATTGTGTATTTCACTTTAAGCCATACTTAGACAAAGGAACTTTATTATAAACTCATAAAATTGGAAAATGGTTATTAGGTTTGGAGATCATTTGAGAATAAAATTAAACAGACCAAAAGAATCTACACAAAGTAGGTTCTCAATTAAAAATTCCATGTATTCAAAAAAGAAATTTTGCCATATAACTATTTTAAAAGGAGATATTAAGAGGATTTCAATACAATTATTCACAACTAAGGACAAATGGGAAACTCATGCAGCACTCAGAAGAGGATTTTTTTTACATGGGGTTCATCCCCCTACCAAGAAACATTTGCAGCTCACAGTAGCTTTTTAAACCCCTTCAGTGTTTGTTATTTATAAACCCTAAATGTTAAGTGGTGAGTTCCTTAATGGTTAATACTACAATACTATTCTAGTAAGTAATAAAACTTTTATAATACATACATAATAAATGAGCTTACAATAAGCATTAAATTTGAATAGGTTATTTTCTAATGCAATAAATACCTAACTTTAGATAAGTAGTAACTTATCAAATGTATTTTTTGGCAACTGCTTTAAAAGATGGTATTAAAATAGAGGATGAGCCATCACTACTTAAGTTCAAAGGAAATCAAATTTTTGTATCCACATCAACATACAATATAAATTCTCTCGTATCCTTCAAGTTTTCCAGGGTTACTCTGCATACTGCCATACCAATTGAGAGCCCAAGTTCCAGTTAGAAAGCTAGATTTGAATCATAGCTACTGTGACCTGAGCAAGTTACTTAATCTCTGCAAATCTTGCACTTTCCTTCTCTGTAAATTGAGGATATTTATAGTATCTATATAACATGACTGTTGTGAAAATTTAAAGACATGCCCAAAATACTAAGCTGTGTCTGACATAAAGTAACCAGCCAGTATCAAAAACACAACTACTCTGTGGAGAAATCAAATCAACACGTGGGTGCAGAGATTGACAGTATGAAATTCATGAACTATTAAAGCAGGTAGGCTCTATTTGTTCCATCAGTGTAATGGCCACTCATAGTAAAACTAGCCTTGTATAATTATCAGTAAGAGTTATAATCAGTGTATTCACTAAATACTTCTTTAGTAAGTTACACACAGGTGTGTAACAAGGCTTGTCCCTTAGACACAAACATTCAATAGCAACGTTACCCACTATTTTTGACAAATCTAACAAGTGCTCTGAGCTTTTTACTGAAAACTGAACTTATGTAATATTCAATCCAAAATTCCATAAGGCTCGTAATACCCTGAAGTTCATCTACTGACTACTAAATATGGATACCCTATACTAAAAATTATTTTCCTAATTACCAAAGTCATGTAATTTATCGTAGAAAGTAAAAAAAAAAGAAAAAAAAATATATAAAGTAAGGGACAACTGTTGTCGTATTTCCTTCCAGACTACCAGTGACTGCAATTATTGGTTTAAGAAATCCAAGTTTACAGAATATGATCAATATGAAGTCACGGAATACCATATAAGAATCAATTTAGAACATTGTTCAAAAAAAAGTAAGGATGGGTACGAGGGAGTATGTGTGTGTTTGTGTGTGTAAGGGAGAGCATAATCTACTTCTGGTTAAGAATGAAGTAAGAAATAGATACAGTAGCCTGTTTAGATAATTTCATATAACATTTCATAGGCTTGCAGGATTTGTGCACCGCACTTTAACAAAAATATTAATTCTACACCTCTATGGTTCTGGACGTGTAACTAACCCAAGTATTTTTCTTCATCTGCAAAATATGATTATCTTCAGATTACAGATTAAGATCACGTTCTAATCTAAAGTGTATTAATCCAAGAATCCCCCTACAAAATACATCTGTGTGAAAACAAAGCAAAATAAGTAGGCACACAAAGCAGGTTAAAAATTTGTTTTCTAAGCTGAATATAATTCTGAAAGAGAATGTTTTAATTTTCAGGGCATACAAAACATGTATATTGACTACTAACATATTCTCATTTGCTATTGGCATCTTAGGTTTTCTCAATGTAAATTGAAAAAAATTTTCCTGGCTTGATTTTTAGAGACATCAAGAAGAAAGAAGCCTTTTATTAAGAAAAATAAAATCCCAAAAGCAATAAAATTAATGTAAACTCTAGTTTACGAAGAAAATAAATGTATGTTATTTTTAAAAAAAGATAATGTATTATTTTTCAAATATCTCCTGCAATAATAACTAGAAAGTGCTTGGGACTCTTACCTATATTGTAAGCATCTACAGCTGATATAATATCAATATTTAAATAATACAGGATGTCACTTTATTTAAAAAACTGATTATTTATTAAAAACCACTGCAAAGACATGGCCTTCAGCTGCATGAGACTTTGAAAGGATTACATCAAGTATTTAAAATTCCAAGTTTTAACTTATATTTAATACTATACTCTTAGTTATACAATGTGCTCATTTTGTTCATAAATAGTCATCTCAATACAATAACATCAGGTATAATACATAAAATCTAATCCATTAAGTCTTACCAATTTATGACCTGATGAGACACTCTTGTGGACAACATTCAGTCCTTAGAAGCTAGAATAACCCTCCAACCATGTGAGGGCATCACAACTTTTAAACTTTCGGCTTTCGATCATTATTATGTCACATTCCTCCTCCGATGCTGAATTCTAAAAAAAATTCTAGCAAAGAGTTTAAGTAAATAAGTGTTTTAATCAAATAGCCTTTAAAAATCTTTCATAGCAAAATTTTGTTTTACCATGATTACACAACTGATATTTTGTACTTAAGTATTTTTAATATAAAATAATTTCATATTTGATCTGGATACTTCAAACTTTAAATTTCAACATGGACTTTCAGGCCATCAGGAACATTGTTAGTAAAGAGTCAATAGAAATGGAATCAATTATAGATTTAAGATCATGATCCAGAAATTATAATTTAACACCATATGTTGCTATCAACAGTTTTGTAGTCCTGTAGAATGGCACTGGAATTCTGTTTGGTCCACATTCATCTATGATTTCTAGACTTACAGTACAGGTGGCTGGGTTAGTACTAATCTATACTGATGACTTATATGCTCAAGATAGCAATTTTTATACCTAAATCCTAGTCGGTGTCTACCATGCCCAATTTTAAAATTAGACAACATGATGGAAAGAATAAAATGTTATTTCATGTGTTTTATGTAACAGCCATAACAATGTGTCCTATTCAGAAGTGGTCCTACTGTTCATCATGTGAATGGGCACATAAGAAAATTGGAAATAGGAAGATTTAATAACGGTAATAATTACTTCATTAAGAACACAACCTTAAGTTTATTAAATTTTTACAAGAAAGCTTTTAATTGGGTATCTATTATAACTGCTTAAAGGTAATTATTAACATTTTCTATGTGATAAGAATGCTCATTTATATTTTCAGTTGCCAGTAATACATAGGAAAGGCAACCCACATATTTATGGGCATATTTTTGCTTAAATTAACCCCCCTAATGACGTAACTGAGCAAGGGGGAGAGAGAAGAAGGAGGCCATTGTTAAGGAAGATCAATATGTGCAAAGCTATAGAAGACTCAAAGACAGCATTGTGAAGGAAACTCTGCAGCCATCTCCAGAGATATTTGACCCAAATGTAGGGGTTGGAGTTATGCTGTCAGTTTTAACTTTTAATGGATTTTTAAAAAGTATTATTACATATGGTCATTTAAAAGTCTCCCATACAATCTAAAGAACTATTAGGGCTTTTCCAATTTTACAAATGTCTTTCCAAATGTAATCTCACAACACATTTGACTTCAATAAAATTATACAACTTTACTGTCATTTGTCAAAGCACAGCCTTATAATGTAATTACCTGGTGAAGGCAAAAATCCATATTTATGAGGATAAATAATAATTTAAAGTTGTGGTCATTTCATCAACATATTACCTACATGGTTTTTGAAAATTTTAATGCAACTCTTGTCTCCTACCGATGCAAAATACTACCATATTTTTTAAAATGTTATTTTGATAATTTACTCTTTTGCGGAACAAGTTCTGTGAGAAGATAGAAAACCTGGCCATATTAAGTAAAGTAAATGCTCCCTGAAATACATGTATGCTGGTAATTTGCTTGCCTGTAAGACTTGGACAAAATGGTCTTTTAAAGGGCAGACTACCCAACACTTTGTTAAAAGGCCTGTTAACAATAAGCACTGTTATAATAAATGCCTGGAAAGCCTTTGGAAAACATAATTTAAACCAGCCATAAAAAGCAAATTTAGTCATTTCACTTTGAAGCTTACAGGAAAAAAATGTAAAATGTGTGTGTATTATACAAATCTATGATAAGTTTTGGGCTTAAGAGCTATATAGATTTAAAAATATATAAAACTTCTCTATTAAAATTTTCCTGAGTATACCTTTTCAAAATCAGTTCTTATCAAGTTCAGGGGTCACACTTGATGAAGTGCAATCACTAAATTCCAACATGCAAAAAATCCTTATTAAAAATCTGAAATAAAATCAGGTAATTGAAGCGCTTGTGGATGAATTGAGATTAATTAAATATCCTTTAAAAATTAATCTGAAGTTAGAAGTATTCTAAAAAATGAATATTTACTTAGAAATCTGTTCTGATATGTCAATTATAATCTTGAATCTGTGGCAAGATTGCAATAAAAACAAATCCTGATCCTTTCTAACAGTTATCATTTCATCCTTTTTTAATTTGTGAAGAGGAAAAAATTCCATTTAACTAGGAATATGATGTTAAAAGTTCTTACAGTATAGTCCAGGAAGAAGTAGGCTTAAGTTTACAATTATTTAGCCAGTTTTATGGCAAATTCACATTAATAGAACAAAAGAACAGGGGGGCAAAATGGTGAATGAGTTGTAATTTCCAAGTTATTACTTGGAAACTGATATGTGAAATCAGACAAACCTAAAAGCATTCCTAAAGGAATTTTTTATTTGAACAAATATGCTTAACTTCATTTGATACAAAATTTCATTTTCAAGTGTAAGCCACATTCTTTAAAAGTTTCACTACACTGTTTTGAGAAATCCTACATATGATAAATCAATGTTTGCTTCTTTTAAAATAAGAAATGCTTATTTTTGAATGGAGAAAGGGGAAAATGGAGCAACTTTGTATGTCTCCAATAACTTATACAACAGTCTTTCCATACATTATGTATTGAGGAAATAATGCTAGAAATAGCAAAGATAAACTTATGGAAAAAAATTAGTCCAAACCTACCTAATAGAATGCTGGAAAGAATGTGTTCCAAGAAATTCACATATAAAAAGACATACACAATTACAGGAAACTTCATATATCTGTGGTTGAGCCAAGATACTAAATATTAAAAAAAACTGTTTAGCATGTATTGTTTAGCATTATCAAATGCACCTATTGGTGGAAGATAATGCAAAATGTACAGCTTAAAGAATTTCATTAATATAGCTTTAAAAAATAGTTCTAATAAGATAGGTTATTAATATTTTAGTAGATCATGTTTATTCACTAATAACATATTCCTTATTCTTTCAGAAGTAGAAACAGTTTATAGAGATACAGAAATTGAAACTGGGATTGGGAAAAGAAGAAAAAATGAAAAAAACAAAGTAAGTGGAAGCCAATTATATATTGCCTGAATACATGCAATAAGGATCTGCAGGCTTTGTTAATGGAAAACTGAATATGTGACTCTTAGCTTTTATTAATAGCTAATATAAAGAAAAACTATAATTTCTTAAAATTTAAAATACCATCACATATTCTTTTAAGAATTGATATCTCATTTCTTGAGAAAAAAAATGTTATGATAATCCCAGACATACAATTAACATTTTTCTGGAAATGTTAGCAATAGCTAAAACAGAAACAGCTATTGCAAATAAACACAGAAATTTTCTGAAGCTCAATGGTTAACAGTCACTGTGAACAGAAGGAATCAGATTAGTCAGACCAACTCTTTTTCTCCCTTGTTCCCTTTCTAATAGTGTGTAGGTGTTGGGAGACACTACCTTACTTATCTTGAAATTACCAAGTAGATATGTAGAAAGATATATTTTTGGATTCTAGGACACAGGTTATCTACACCACCATTTCTGGGCTAAGTATCACAATTAAAAACTTTAAAAAAAAGTACAATGAGCACGTTCTAACTTTAAGTATTTATAACAATCTTCAAACTTAATTAGGAAACAAAGTGGTACAAAAATCCTATTTCTTAAGGATATTTATCAGTGAATACCCATTCTAAATTATCACATTTAAATTTATTCCTGTCAAATTTGAAAGATATTTTAGAAGTAGTAAACTGATATGTAAACACAGAAGCTAATTTTTGGTGAGCTAACCCATTTAAATGTTCTATATCAATCACAAATCTAATATATTTCCTAACTTAAGAGATTCAGAATATTAGTATGTGCATGCACACACACATAAATAATGTCAGCTAGACTGTAGTCATTTCTCTCATCTAACTACTATCAACTTGAATATTAATTAAAATGAAAATTAAAGTAATTTCACTTAATATTTCTTTCTTCTCAAAAGGTTGCCAAACTATCTGCAGATTTAAATACAATGAAGAAATATGAGTTTAAAATTTTAAATTATTGAGGACTAGAATGGAAACAAAACAAAACAGATGTTACATATTTGTTCCTGTTCAATATTTCCAGGCTATATGTAAATTCCCTTCTCATCTGAACAAGTTTAGTAAGAGTTTTTTCTTAGAAAGCTATGCTAGAGTTCTAAATTCTGTAGAAAAAAAATTGGGTTTTAGCAAATTATTTAACAAAGTTATAAACACACAAGTTTCTGTTCTATTCAAAGGCTTGGTTTACTTAAAACCCACTTGTTGATAAGTAAACACAAAACAAACAATGACACCTCACCAACTATTTACACCTTTTCAACAGTTTCTCAAATTTCACCCTGAAATAATTACCATAACCTATCAAGAGTAGGCTGTGGTGACTTATGTTAAGGAAGGTGTACACGCATGAGCAGAAGCATATAATAATGGATAAGTAATTAATAATTTCTCATCACCAATTCTGAAGTCCAGCCATGTGCTGAAAAATAATGTCAGCATCTCAGGTGTCCCATTTCAGGTAGCCATAGAAAAGCTAAGAGAGGAGAAGAAATGCTACACAGAAATAAGTAAGTCAATCAGTCAATCAATCTTCAATCTCTTCTAGACTTCTCTACCAAGCTGCAGGTCTGCAGCTCCAGCTGTACACCAAGTACTTTCACCATGACTTTCCATCAGCTCTTCAACTCATCCAAAAGTAGCTAAAAACAGAATCATCACTATTTTTTCTTCCCAAACCAATTCTTTCCTAAAGCTTTCAATGGTAGCACCATTCCCTCAATTAGGTTTGACATTTTTGCAGTCAAAATTGACTGCTTCCTTACCACATGGAATCAGTTGCAAAATTGTATAATTTCTGCTTTCTTATAACTAGTCCTTCCTCATCTCCATTGCCTAATGAAAACCTTCATTACCTTTCTAGTATTTATCCAATTCAAGATCTCCTGTCTGTCTTTAAATGTTTTATGCACTAATCAAATTTAACCATCCTTATCATGTAAGTCCTGTACTTTCACAGTGGTTCACAGTATTTCTTCTAACTAGAATACTCCCTTTCCTTCAGTTCTTTAACCCTTCAGACCAAATTCTACCCATCTTTTAGGTTCCCACTTAGAAGGCCACCTCCTAATGAAACCTTGACCAACTCCTCCAGCTGTATTTGAGAGGCATAAAATATTTGAATCTTAAATGATAGTTAATACTTTCAATCATGTGATGATGTTTTTTACCGATCTGATCTTTTTACATATTAAGACCCAGCTCATTGGCTACCCTATTTGGGACCACCACTTAATTGCCTATGATATAGGAGTCTTTCCTAATTGAGAAGTTTGCTAGCCTTCCATTCCTTAAGCAAATATACAACTCTGAGGTTTTCTGATAATCATGGCCAACAATGACGAAAAGTAAAGGGGCTCAATTCTAATGTTTTTCTTACCTCTTTTCCATTTAGGACTAAGTACAAGAAATAAAACTCCACAGAGTACGGATTTTAAAAGTAATTGGCTCTACACCTTGCTCTAAGTTAACATTCCTGATTAACAGCCACGAAGACAGCTTTTTATTTCTAGTGATGGCAAGATTATTTTCCAGGGGGCCCATCCAATTTCAAACAGTAAGCTCAAGCCTGCCTTGAAACACCCACCTGGCTGTTCAGATAGAGTATAAAGTAGATTGTCCAGTTAGGTAGGTATTTAGCATAACTATCCTATATAAATGGAGCACAACAGATCTGTTGTCACCTTTTCCTGTTTAGTCTAGTTACAGAAATACTGCCTAAAATTTCATTATCTTTTGTGGTAGGCCCGTCACTTGCTAACCAAAACTATAAATGCAGTCAACTAATATACCAAGGTATTTTTACTCTATTTATTCAACCTTCCTGAATTTACATACAAGTTCCTTCAATTTCTGTATGTGCTTCAGATTATTAAATTTGTAAATGCTGCCATCCAGTAGTAGCTATGACTTTCTGCTTTAATGTCATCTGAACATTTTATAAGCATGTTCTCAGGTTTTCATCTAAATCTGAGATCCAGTACTAAAAGGTGACAGGTCATTAAAAACCTGTCCTCTAATTTTTAGTGTCTTTGATTATCCTATACTAGATATTCTTAACTGGAATAGGTAAAAATGTAATCAGAGAATAAATTAGGTAAGTAGTACATACAAATAATTAGGGAATATATTTGGGCAGGCTCTAAAACAGTTCAGGTTCATATCCTCAAGGTACTTAACAACAGAATCATCAGGAAAGGGCATTAAACCACTAACCATCTCAAGAAAGTAACCCACTACTGGTGATTCTTTAAAATTGTGTAGTTCAGATCTACAATTATGCTGAATTATAATGGATGTCTCAAACATAATACTGGGTCAAAAGGGACATACACAGAATTTACAGTGTATGATTCCACTTATTATAAGTTGGAGGATGGAAAGTGATGGCAAGGGGTCATGGAGAAGCTTATAATATTCTGTACCTTGATCTGGGTGCTGGGTACAAAGGTGTGTGAAGTTTGAGCTGTACACTTATGAATGGTGTACTTTGCTGATATAAATTACACTCTCACAAAAAGATTTTTAAAAAGTCGTATCACTGAGCATTCAAAAACTAGACTAGCCAAGTTCTGACACCTAGCTTTTACCATTTGTGTTAACAAGTGGGTGTTATGATGAATCAAAGCTTCTTGGAGGATGAGTAAAATAAAATGGTCTCATACAAGCAGCTGAGTTCTTACTTACTCCTAATTTCAAAAATAAAATCCCGCAGGCAAAAATGATAGGAAATACTGGAAGCCTTTTCTAACACCAAATGCTTTAGATTATTTTAAAAAAGAATTTTTTAAATCTAATCATTCAAAAACTAGCTATAAATAAATAATTACTGTATAACATTTAAGCAAAATCATCAAGTATCTAGTAGAAGACATACCATAAACTTAGACATTAATTTTGAGTTCATAACCATGTGCACTACTTTCCTTATTTATTTCTCTTAAAATATTGGTGCTATCAAGAACAAGCAGACTCATGGGGATGGTGCACCTAGCAACTGTTACTCTCATTTGTTGACTGTATTTATGCATTTTCTTCATTACGGCAGAAATACTGCAAGTTGTTTATCAATTAGGTTAAATCCTTACAAGCTACCTGATTTCCCTGTTTAGTCTACCGGAGCTCAATTTCTTCCCTCTAGTACTCCTTTACCTTACTGACCTAATGATACTTACAAGACAGTAAAATTATTTGCTGTAAATTCTTATTCTAAACTTTTGCAGACAAAGGAATCTCAAGGAGCACCTGCTCCCCAGTGGCCAACAAGGTAAATTTCTAAACTAATTCTATCAATTTTTCAAAGCAATGCCAATAATTAAATAAGGAAAGCTGTTCTTTAAAGCAGAAAAATAGGAAGTCAAATTTTAAAGCTACTATGGTGAAATGCTTATAGGCTATGATATCACTAACAATGCACTTCTTCCTGGTAAGATAATCCTCAGAAAGCTAACCATGGAGGCTATGTTATTCATTTTAATAAATAGTCCATGAAAACATCTGGAGTTCCTAAGAAAGACTTTATTATTTTTGAGATATCAGTATCTATTGTCCTTATACTTGGTGATGGTTTCATCTCATTGATTCCTGAGGACTCTGCAAATGAGAAATGGGGGAGCCAGAAAACAATGATGGCACCTACAAGAAAAGGGAAAGGAAAGAGAATATCTAAATACAGGCAGAAGCAGACTGATTGATGAAAAGCTTCTCAATTTGGTAATTCTAATTTAAATAAGGAAGAAAACAGAGGAGCCATGTAAGAACTCTAAGTCATTGTGAGAAAGGTTAATTAGTTACTTATATTTTGATTAAAAGATACTCTGTGAAAAGAATCCTAGAAAAAGATGCCAGTCTTTCAAGTAAGGCAAAATCAGGGATCTTCAGATTTTTAGGGCAGGTTTAATGAAAATTGGCATAGGACTTAAAAGCTGCCCTTCCTGAAAATGATTTCCAAGATTTCATAAATAGGAGCCTGAAATAGGCAGATTTATACCTCAAAGCAAGTAGATGATACCTAAGGGGTTTAGAGTCCTTTAAACTCCTGAACGGTTCTATTTAATAGAATCGTCCCAGCAAAATAATTACGTGCCAAATTACTTGTAAATTTTTAAAAAATTCTAAATTTCTAATAGTGAAAAACAAACATGGTAATTTGGTGAGGTCTAACAAAAACAAGGTCAGGAGAAGTTAGATATTTTTTAAAGCTTACCACATACAAATCTTCAACCCCTGCCTGCAATGGAAAAAGAAAAAAAAAAAAAAAAAAAAAAAGTAGTCCCACAATACTTTTTTTAGCTAATTAAAAAGTCTGTAGATATCTGTCAAGTGAAGTTGTAGACAGCTGGAACTAATAAAGCTAGTCACTATTACTCTTCTAAATTAAAAATTTAATAAGCTAGTTAAAAAGTTACATGGAGGCCACTAGTCAGTTTCTGCCGGGTTGGGCTTGTCACCTTGGTACCAAAAGGCCAACTTACAGTGAAGAATGGCTGATCTAGAATATGAATTCTGATTATATTTTGGTTTTGACATACTATAGACAAGTATCCGTTAACTTCTTTGGCTCTGGACAACAGGCTCCAAGGAGAAGAGAATATATTTTCAACCCATGAGAAACTATAGATACAGCAACTTGCCTCATTTCTGATACCTTAAATGTTTCTGGTATCTAAAAAAGAAAACAGAATAAGGAGTATTTAGCTGTAAAAACAAAGTAGGAGCAGGCAATTTCTATGGCTGTTTTATAATGAAACAAAAGAAATCTTTTAGTATTAAATCCAAATTGTAAAAAACTAAAGCTCAAACCTTTCTACACTGATTTGATGAAAACAATAGATATCATTCATATTGAAGTCACAGCAGCTCACAAAAGTTAGCTATTTGAAATAAACTACCATACATCTGAAAACTATGCTTATATTTCTATATAGAGTTCTATTTTTCTTTTTTTTTTCCTAAGCGAAAGCATAAAGTATACCCCAAAGTACTCACCCTGGCTACATTTGGTAAGTCATTTGGATGATTAAGCCATCATGCTTATTTCCTTCCACGATTTACATTTATGTCTTTACTGCTATGGCTAAATAATTTATTTATATTGTAAGCTAAAAATTTAAAAATTGAATTTGTAAACATGGTACTATAAATTTTAAAACTTCTGCAACTATTTAAAAACATTTTTAGTAAGTAAGAAACATATCACCAAAAAGAAAGTTTGTTAGAAAATTTCTTTAGAGTGACACACACAGCAAATCAAGCCAAAGAATTAAAAGACTGTTACCAATTTCTAGGCAATGCAGACCGCATCTTAACATGACATGTTAAGCATGACATGCACTTAGCAATACTCTTTTCTAATGAAAGAGATGGTGTTGAGTCCACAAGTGTTATCCAAACTATGCCAGAGGACAAAAATGCGTTGCCAGGCAGAATTAAAAGAATTTTACAAAGCTTTGTGAGAATTTTAAAAACATCATTTGCACTCAACTTCTATTAATTAGACACAGAATGATGGAGTGCTAATAAATATTCAGCAAAATAACTTAACAGAGCATATACTAGAGTAAAATGTATTAAGCAGAAAGATAAACCAAAGTATCTTTTACATAAATGAACTAAAAATTTCATTCAGTATTTTTAAAAGTTAAAAATAAAATTTACACATTTCTGTGAGAAAACAAACTGTTTTAGGGGTTTACAAAACTGTAATGGAGATCTAGTTAATTCTAGCAAACGAGCTTAATGGTAAAGTTTCTCACCAAGAGTTAAACAATGACCACTACTTTAATTCCTTGGTATTGTCCCTCTTCCAACTTCTTAATATAAAATAACATTTTGCTTTGAGTCACTAGGCTCTTACACAGAAATAAAAATAGCACAAAATTAAAATAACTGTAGTTTATTTTATAGTATATTTTTTACATTAAAATACACAAGGGTAAGTAAATGTTTTATATAATAAAATCCAATAGAATATGTAAATCCTTCCAAAAATAAATATAATTAAAAGCTTAGTAAGAAGAAATGTTTTATATCCTTTAAAATACAGACTGCCCTTTTGGTTTATTTTGCTGCTTTGTCCCATGCTAGATACATGATCCCCTCCCCACCAAACAAAGATCAGTTTTAGTGATGAGAAACCAGTACAGTGCAAAGCAATTCATGCATACACCTTTGCATGTATGCATTCCATATGTAAGTATTCATACCTATCCCAGAGGTTCTTTGATTCCTGAAACGTGTTCAAATGGAACGCTTGGTAGAAAGCAGTTGAAGGATTCCTGTGAGATCCAAGAATCAAATGGAAACGAGGTTGAGAAAATACAGTAAAATCACTACTTTTCCCCAAAAGATGAAAGATTTTAGATTTCTAATACAGTGTAAGTGCTTCAATAGAGAGAAAAAGCCATAATAAAGATGCTTAAAAGCATTGTGAAAGAAATTAAAACTGGACAAAATCCAGCAGACCCCGACAATTCAGGATCACATTTCTAAAAGAAAGGGGTAATAGAAATAAAATCAATTATTAAGTAGTATTCAATTGTGTTTGTGGATATACACCCATACACATACAAATGTGTCTAGTTCATTGCCTAATGAACACTACTCTGTATCAGATGCCTTCATAAATCCCTACATGTTTAGCAGTTTAATAAAGCTGTTCTAAGGTACATGTAAAATAAGCTGAGCTGTACCTTCATAATACAAAAATCTTTCATAGTATTGATTTGATAGGGTTTGATGATGAACAAGTCCTTTCCTAGGCTGGACTTTACAAAACTTCCACCTTCAGAATCTATTTATGTGTGGTTTCTCTGGGTTAGGGCAAAAAATGGTGCTGCAACTGTATGGCAGCTTTCTAATTTCTAGAATTAGTAGTGTGCCCCTTTAAGGGGTAATAGTTTATGTACCTAATTACCTTCCATTTCTACTAGTCCCTGGTGACACTTTCCCTAGGGCTATAACCATACAATCTTAACTGATGAGCTCATCTGGGCAAGCTCCCAGGAAGCATGATTCACCTCACATCTCAGGAGTGGCTTCTCAGGGGACTAAACTTTTGACAAATCTGCTCTCTAACAGTTCCCCCTTTAGCTCAGCATATTTCCAAAGTCTCTCCCACCCCCAACCTGTATACCTTAGGGAACGAACAAAAACTTGAAACACCACTTCTAAAATTCTTGATCCATGCTGTAGCAGAGTAACAATAGCAAGCTAAGAATATGTGCTTATTATACACCAGACAGTAATCTAAATGTTTTACACTCATTAACTCAATTCTACAACAGCCCTAAGAGATAGGTGCTATTACTATTCCCATCTCACAGACAAGGAAACTGGGTCAGATAGAAGCCTTACATCACAGAGTTAGTAGGTTGCAATCTGGTCCCAAAGTTCATGCTCTTAAATTACTATACTAAACATATAGCAGAGTTAAAATTTAACCTCTCTAGGCTGTCACTCTATCAGTTAAATAATGATATTACTATCTACCCTTGCAGGCTGGTTCAAGAACTGAGACTATACGTTAAGCTCCTGGCACATAGTCAAGGTTCAAAAATGTTCAATGTAAGTAATAGCTATTATTATTTTATCATCAAAATGAGGTTCAGATACAATATAGCAATTCTGAGACCCTAACAGGTACCTTAAGAGAGTCTCTGCTGTATTATTAGTACAGTAAGAAAACTATTTCCAAGTTTTAATGGAATAGCAATCAAGTACCAATGATCATCAGACAAAACAAATAATAGAATTGTATGATTTCAAATATAAAATTAAGACCCATGGTGTTATCTACTGAATTTTTAAAACATATCTGGTAAGAGGCATTTTTAACTTTAACCAGCAGGGTACCTCTTAGATGATCCAAAACTAGATGCCAGAGTGTCACTGAAGCTAAGGTTTGATTAATAAGGAGTTCACAGTATGTGTACTCTTCTTTGCTTGTCCTACTTCAACTCCTTTCTATTCTTTTAACCCTTTATTTTTCCCTTGACTGGGTTTAAGGCAATCAAAGGCACTGATTAGACCTACTAATATCAGGAAAGGATTAAGAGGCTGCTAACTGCTGTTTATTTAACAGCTTGTATCCTCTCAAGATATATTTGTCGAGCCTCTTTTTTTTCACTGTACTTAGAATAGGTCTGCCAAATTAAATGTAAGGCAACTGAACCAATTGAAAACTGAACCTGGCTTTTTTACAAGGCTTACCCAGGACCATATGGAACAAGTATGCTATTCACACAGGTCTGTTTGTAGACCATGGGTTTAAAATAAACAGAATGACTTGAAAAGAAAGGTAGTAAATACAAGAGAGTAACAGAGTAAAACCCGGAAGTTATTCTGCAAGTCTGAAATTTAAGATTCATTAAATAGTATTTACAATATATTTATAAGGATGGCATTCTTTAAAAGAACTTCAGATCCCAACTTTAGAAAAACATATATATATTTAATTTGAATCAAATTTGTATGCCAAATAAATCTGTTTTAAATGAAGTCATATGATTTAAGTTACGAAATTCCAGTATTTTTACAGCATAGACTATTAATGAAATGTTCTCATAAGTCAAATGTAGAAGTAAAAAAAGATCTTATCTGCAGTTAGTCATTTTTCTTGGGGTGAGAAAGGAACCTGTGAAATAAAATACTATAAATGGACCTAAATGTCAGAACAAATACACTTAGGTTGCAAAAGCTTGCAGTTAACAATCAGTTTTTACACATATTAAAAATGAAGAAACTATATGGAGTTATATAATCTATGCACTAGAGAAAAATTTAAACAGTGCATATTGCAAGGATAAAGACAGTTGTATAAAATATGAAATCTTTGGTTTCTCCAATACTTCAGCTGAGCTGCTATAAATAAAGAATTTTTAGCAAATTGTAACAGTAATTAGTCTCAAAACACTGATTAACAGGCACATATTAAAGGAATCAAGTCTGTGAAACCTAGCTGATCTAGAACTTCAAAACAGCCATTTGTGAATACTGACCGGCCTGATTATTTTTCAAAACCAATGAACAAAGTATATTCTTTTCTCCCTGACTTTATATACCAGATAGTCTGTCATGTTAGTTTCCAAGTACATGAAAGTAATACAACATAAAGTTGATGCAAATGTGACATATGTCTATCTTTGCAGAGTAACTATAACAGAGAAAAAAACCATGTACACTGTACACCAAAACTAAGCTACAAAAATCATCAAAGTTTTAAGGTTAAGGTACATACATGAGCCCTGAAATATGCAAACTTCTTCTTCTCTTTCAAAACTCAACTTTAGAGATCTCAAAATAAAACCAGGGAAATACAATAAGCAGAAAATAAGGGCCATCTACCACATTATTATTTAAGGATTTAAAATGATTAAAAACATCCTTCAAGTAAAGGGTTACAATACAAACAGATCAGCGGCTACAGGTTTTCCTTCCTCCTGTTTTACAGTCAGCAAAGTAATAAAATAAACTCTGGCAATTTCCAAGAGCACTGGCTTCAGGAGCAGAATGCCTGAGTCTGAATCCATGCTTTGTCACTTAATAGCTATGTGAGTCAAGTCCTCAGAGCCTCAGTTTCTTTCATTTATAAAGAGGGGATAAAAACACTTCGTTAGTTTAAAATATAAATGAGGTTATGTATGCATAGGGCTTAACACAAGCTTGGTTTGTGTTTAATATAGGATTGGTTACAGTTTTTAAAGTTCTGCTGTACCAGAAATCAATTTTTGGTAGAGTATCTTAACATGTACCAAAATATTTCATCATTTTTAAGGTAATATTGAGGCAAACAAGCTATTTAAAGAAAACAGAATACTTAAGCTACAGTTAGGTAAACCAAGCTATTTAGTACTTTTTATTGGATGAGAATCCTGAGTTCTGGGAGCCAGAGCTCCCCCAGGATATCCTTATACAAAATTTTATCACAAGATTTTAATTACAAATAGAATATCCATTGAAAAGTATACTGTAATGGTTCCAAGATATGTACTACTTTAATAATAAAGCTTCAAAAAATACCTTTAACAGCAACTATACACTAATGATAAAAATCTCAATTTCTTACCATGACATTTAAGTCCTTTGCTCTGGTTCCTGTCAAATTAATCACATCATTTCCCAAATGTGAAATATTTTCACTCTTCCATTGTTACACAAACTGCCTTCTCCCTCTACTTGGAAAATCATCCCCTTCTTTTATCAGTGACCTAATATGAATGACCCTTTTAAGACTCAGTTCAAGAGCTAGCTTCAAAAGAATGCACCAATAATGGGTTGCTTCTAAGGATGCAAACTGGGTGGCTGGAGGAAAGAGGTGTCAGAGCAGCTCTCAATTTATACTCTTGTACATTTAAAATTTTTAGCTTTATAAATGTATTACCTATGCAAAGAATAAATTAATTTGAAGGGTAAGTCAGTTTAATTACTTTCTCCTCATACCAATTTGACATATAGATATCCTGAACTGTTCCCATTAGCACCTTATATTTACAAATTATTTTCATACAGTCTGAGATCTTTAAGGGCAGAATAGTCCAATTTCTGTATCCCAATACTTACTACTCAGCACAAAGATAGTTGAGTAACTGACATGCTGTCGCTTTAGATGTTTTCTTGGGTATTCAACCTACTTACCGAGTATTTGTAAATTTCATTTGGGGGGCACACAATAGTCTGGTGGTAAGAAAAGGGTATGGCAATGGAAAGGCTTAAGTTGGAAGCTCTCTTACCAAACATGTCTAAATGTGCGAACTAATACACAGGGAACTTTAAAATCTTATGAAGAACCTCAAATTCTGATGTTACCAAAGAGGAAAACTGAAAGAAGTCAAATGACTTGACCAAAGAAACCAACTAAGTGGTACAAGAGCCAGGATCAGAACATAATTTACTTCTTACTACATCAAGACTTTTCTAGCCTACAACAATGTCTTCTTTTCTGATTATATCTATACCATGCAATTACACTTTCAGATCAAAACTGAAGACTCCTGTTATGATTTGTAGCATGTCAAGGGGTGATGTAGGAGAGCAGTTTGGACACTGAAATACTTAGGTTTCTATGATATATGCTTGCCATACATACTGCCTTATGTTGTGTATGGATTGTTCACAAATTATCTGCATAACTCATTTAATTCTCTCAAACTCTCAGAGAGAGATATTATCCCCATTTTTCATATAGGGAAATAAGAGGCTTAGAGGGCTAAATAAATAGCTCAAGGACAAATGCCTCAAATATGCAGCAAAGCTGGATTTGGTCCCAGGCATGTCTGACTTCATTGTCTGTAATGGTCAGTCATATAATATGCTAATGCATAATTAAACGTACCATTGATTTTCTTTGAACAACAGCCTCCATCTCCTTTTTTGTTTTCAAAGGCTAGGTAGGCCATGTATTAAGCAAGAATTTGTTTTGGTTTAACTTACAAAACCATTTAGTAAAAGTGAATTCTAATTCTACTTTAGAAGCTAGTTTGCTTTAAATTTTGCTTTGGGCACCCTTCATTTAATTTACTTGTGTAAAAATGAAGAGGGATAGCCTAAACATTAAAAATAACATTTAAAGTACACCAGCAGCCCTGGCTGGTGTAACTCAGTGGATTGAGCGTGGGCCTGCGAACCAAAGGATGGAGGTTCAATTCCCGGTGAGGGCACATGCCTGGGTTGTGGGCCAGTTCCCAGCAGGGGACGCACAAGAGGCAACCACACATTGATGTTTCTCTCCCTCTCTCCTTCCCTTCCCCTCTAAAGATAAAATAAAATCTTTTTTAAAAAATTTAAAGTACACCAGCAGTATTTACAATAATCGATACATTAATTACAGTTTCTCTTCTAAGATTATGGGAAAGGGGGCTTTAAACAATTTAACATTTTGACTTCACATAGGTGTCTTACCTATTCCGATTAGTGTTTTTAGCAAGACATTTACTAATAATCTGTGTACTAGATAAACTTATTAAAATTAATGCAATGATCTGCAGAATTTTCACATAACCATCATATGTAAATGTACAGTTTGATCAGAGTTCATTCTTTTCAACATATGTTAGCTGGGGTACAAGGAAAACTAAAGACTTATATTTGATTTTGGGCACTACATTTGAGAGGTAAATGATCCAGACTAGCATAGGTGAAATTTAATTCACCTGATTTAGAAGTAGAAATTATGTACATACTTTTTACAGGTAAAGTAGACAATCAATATATCTTTAATATTACCAGTCATCTTGAAATATATACATTAAAATATATCATGGAAGGCAGGTATTGATACAACCTGGATACTATTATTCCTAAATCTTTATGGAAGAGTCTCAATTTTTGTCTTAAGAATTAAGATCAGGAATATTAACAAATATTGAGTAATTTGGTATGTTCAAGAATTGAAATACCTAAATTACAACAATCAATAATTATTTAGGTATGCATATTCTTTGTGGATGCATTAATTCATATTATACCATCTAAAGGGCAGTCTCAAATCACAAGTCCGCTGGTTTAGTATTAAAAAAAGGAAATGATTTATTCCAAATTTTGTTAAATATACTCCTTTAATATCATCGATTATAAAGCTTTCTTATTAAAATCTGTTCTTCCCATTAATAAGAAATTACTTAGGGAACATCATTCAGGGTACATTTAACCAGACCTGTTTACGTGAAGCCTCTCTTCCTCATTCTGAAATGTTTAAAGAGTAATGCATTTCAGAAATAAACAGTATCTGTTCAGAAAAGGAAATACATACTGGTTAAACAATCATTAGAAGCAGGAATTAGACCATGGTTCCTCACTAGTAACAGGTGTTTCTATTCCTTCTGAGACCGTATTTCATGTCATTTCACTCTATTTTCTGTGTCTCAGTTATGTGCCACCACTCTTCCCCCACAGTCCTCCCAAATTTTGCCATTGTAGGAAAGAAAAGTCTAGATCATTTTATATTCCCCTATCAACCATTCTTCAGGAAAGAGTTTCATTGTAGTTTGTTAACCATCTGATTGGTGAGGCTGCTCTTTTTACCGGAGGACATTACAGAGCATAACTGCTTCCAACATCTTTTGGTGCAGAGAAAGACTCTCACTTTAAATTAGCAAGTATCACATCCATAAATCCAGTATCATGTTTTACTATTTACAAATTAGTGCTATCAAATAGATTGGTATTACATTTATTCTCAGGAATTAGAAAACATACATATCCCACTAACAGTACTATAAAAAATTAGTTCTCATAACGGTGATTAAGTTCAACATACTCTCCTTTCCCTACAAGTAAAAAACAGAGGTAACTTAAAATATTTACTTGGAGTATATCTTACCCTCACACATACAAGCACATTCATTTTCTGAAAAGTAAATCAATGCTCAGCCTATGATTTAGTTCATGCAAAATTTTAAACAATGTCGGTGTGAATAAAAAAGGCCATATTCCTAACTCATACAACTCTTGGTTTGGGGAATTGCAAACAGTTTTAGATCAGCCATCTTTTTGGAAATCTATGATAATTTCCTTAACTTAGTATGTATTAGTCATCAACATGGTACTCTGATGAATGAATCAACATCAGTTTTTATAGTAAATAATATGTCACTCACACATGGGATTTTACACTTTGATTACAAAATCCTTTGTAAGAGTACTTAAATACTTAGATAAGCATAAGATCACATCTAGTGTGTGATTTAAACATCAACTGTAAAGCTGGAAGGGCAAAATTACCTCCACAATATAGATAAAGAAAAATAAGCTCCCAAGAAATAAAGTTTTAAGTAAGGAGCTTGCCTATTTTAAAAACTGACTTTAGAGAGAGAGAGAGAGAGGGAGGGAGGGAGGGAGGGAGGAGGGGAGAGAGAAAAACATCAATTTGTTGCTCCACTTTATTTATGCATTCATTGGTTGACTCTTCTATATACCTTGACCAGAGACTGAACCCACAACCTTGGCATATAGGGAGGATGCTCCAACCAACTTAACTACCTGGCCAGGGCAAGGAGCTTTTATTTTTAAAGGCAAAATGCGATAAGACTTTTAGAGCTTTAAGTATCTAGAGTGACAGTTCAGCCTCCTGATACACATTTATGTACATGTACAATTCACATATATCTCATGTATATGTATAATTGTACAAACAAAACTTGTATTTATAGCACATACCAGGACACACCACTAAACCATTAATAATTTATAGTACTTTATCAGTAATAATTAGCAAGCTGCACAAATAAAACCATGAATAAGATATAGAGATATCTGCCACTAAGGGATCCTTACAATCAGGTTTTCAACAGTCTTTTGGTTGCAGTCCACAACTGTAGCTATTCATAAGAGTTCCTGGAGTGTGGCCTACAGAGTTCACATTGGTCAGCTCTCTATAGGAAATTATCTGTACTGCATTAGTTTTTAAAGAGAGACAGTAATGTTTTGCACCTCTCCCATTTACCAAAAAGGAGTGTGTTAAGTGTGGAAGTAAACAAATTTTGTAATGTTCACTGTAGAAGTTACGCATTTTTCTATGAGCTATATTTTCAACCATCGCTATACCCTCAATTTAGACAAAATCAATTTGATGAATCTCAACAACTGACATTATGCCTAACAAGGAAAGCTAAAATAATACATGAATTTTATGGTACTTAATAATATATGGCCAATGGACAATATTAAACAAAAACTTTTAAAAAACTTACTTTGTATATACAACCATCAGCCCTTTTAAAGCTATGATGTTATGATGTATTACTATAAGGTCTGTTTTGATTCTTTAAAATAAGTGGTCTCAAAATGAGCCAATATAGAACCTTACATTAGGTAATGGAACCAAATTCACAGGACAGTTTTCAGTATGTCAACCTAATGTTACTCTTCCATTTTCCTTTTCTCAACATTTTTTTAAAAGCAAACACTATTTACAAATATTTTCTTAGGACTGGAAATTTGTTTCAACCTGTTCATCAATTTAAGTCATAATTACTCAAGACTTCTTATTCCAAATGTTTTATTTTATATTTGAATGATTGTAAATAAAATTGTATGCATCCTATATAATTTTATTAACCAATACCACTGCAATAAATTCAACAAAAATATTTTAAAACTGTAAATTTTAATTTAATAAAATTATATTAAAATTATATGATTTTAATTGTTAGTACTGTTCCCTCAAATGTACTCAACTCAGTAATTTAAACATACACCTGGAAAAACTGTGTTATTTAATATCAAGCATACAACTTTAAAATGACCTCTTTTACAAAGGCTTTCCATTTATTTTTAAAAAAGGAAAATAATTTCTACTTAATGGATTTATTCCTTCACCAGGTATGTTGGTCCAGTGACAAAACAGTCAAATGTGTAAGATTACATCTTGGAAACTAGCATGTTAAACTAAAAATGAAAGACTATAACAAAAATTAGAAATGCACTTTTGATAAGCAACAGAGATTTTAAAAGATTAGGTGCAGGAGGGTAGTGCCACATTTAAAATAGGACTGTACACACTTCAAAATTCCTACACTGGATTAACTATTGCAATTGATAACAACACTGATACATTAGTTCAAAACATTCACATGTTTAGAAGATTGAGATTATCAACTCTTTTAATGAAGAAAGGAGAAATAAATGCATTTTTGAAGTATACCCTAAAGAATACATCCCAGAGTTTGTATTTATCAACAGGTCTTTCTGCTTCATGTAATATCATCATATTAAAGTTATGGGGAATGTAATTTACATATGCTATAAACTGAGAGAGGTGTGAAGAGAAAAAATACATTCTTCACTCACAGGTGTGCATGGGTATTGGGAGTGGGTTGGAAAACCAGTTATCATTTCTTTAAGAAATATGGGGGCATTGTACAACAGAACAGAGAGGTAAGCAAATGCTTATTTACCAACCCATCAGAAAAAAATGGCTTCTAACAGCCAGAAAAGGGCAGATCACCTGTTGACTATTACCAAAGGCGAGCAATTACACTCAAACTGCATTTTAGGTGTGCACCTATGTGTGAGAAGTGAAACATGGGAGCAAAAGAGGATTTTTTTCTGAGTGGCTTGTGGAATCGGTTTCTTTACTCAGTAGTCCCATCAATATAAAATTTCTCAATTGACTAGCTAGCTGAGCTCACTTATGGACATGTGGTAGTCTCTAAGAGTTCTCAAAAGGAAGAAAGACTCCCCACAAGCAAGTCACCTACAAAAAAAGATGAACTTTGAATTACAAAAAGCAGAGAAGATGAATTTCAGTGAGCATTTTTCAAACCAACGTATACAAAAAACAAGGCTAAACAGAAACAAAAAGTTAAGAAAAGAATGTGAAGGAACCCAGAAGCATAAGAAAAAGCTTTAACAGATCTCATTGTATTCTACATACCAAATGTTCTAGAAATCCATAAAAACAGCTTTTATCTTTTAACATTTAAAATCAACCTCAGAAAACAAAAACCCCAGCAAATAAATGTCCCTCTGTGAAGTACCTGAAACTTTCTCTGTAATCCTTAAATGTAATTTTAAAGCTTTGTAACAAATCAGTTTTTCAAATTTATATCACGTTTTCATGTGACATTTCCTTAAAACCATTTAGAATCATTAAACCACAAACAAACATCAACTGTAGAATTGATATGGCAAATACACCAATTTTCACTTACACCTAAAAAAGCTTCCCTTAAGTAGAGGGAGCCAACTCCTGACATTTTACCCTTTTACTATAAAACTACTCTAATTTCAAGAACTATACCTTTTACTACCGTATCTTATACCTTCCTTTCCCACAGTAAAATGAGTGATGGAAGATAAGAGCATCTTCACACTTTTGCTTTAAAAAAAAAAATCTTAAAAGAAGTCACTGCGAAGCCTCCTCACTTTCTATTCTCTTTCATTAAAAGGCTGAATGAAGATATGATCTTCAAAGCCGGATTTGACATTTCACCATTATCTCTCCAGCCTTTCCAGATACACTGGAGGAGATAGATACCTTATGTGTAAGGTATCTTTCTGTACTAGGGGGCCTCTGGTTTTCCAGAATGGGAAACTGCTAATTGTTGGTCTCAAAACTCACACTGACAAAAATCTGCCATAAGTGCTCAAGTGTGATTGACATCTAAGAAAAGGACAATCCTATGGGGCATAACCTACCGATTATCACCTCCAAATTGGGAGGATTAAAATAAAATTAATCATTTTAGAATAAACAATGTTGCCTCCCTATCCACTTTAGTCCTTTTAAGCAACTGTGACAAAACTAATTCTCATTACACACTTTTCCATCAGCAATCTAAAACTAACGTTTTTCCGAGAACTGATAAATCAACTTTACTAAACACAAACTGTTATATTTAAAACTGCAAAGGGCCTCAAATTGAAAAAAGAACTCTCCCAAAGTTACATCCCAAACTACAGTGTTTGTCCAAATATTCCTATAAAATGTTTAAAATAAGATTTCCATACCTGTCTTCATCACCATCAACAGGAATAGCTATGCTGAATACAGAGGTGGCCAGACTGTTCATAGGTGTTAACTGAAGGGGGTTTGCCAGGGCATCTGCAGCAGGAGGCTTCACAACAGGCTTATTTTCAGCAATGAGAGAAAGTGGTGGTTGAGGTAGGGGTTCTGATTTTCTTCTAGTATCGTCAACTTGCCCGACTAAAGGCTGGGGCTGAGTCTGAAACTGGCTTAAGTCAGACTGTGGTAGACTTGTTGATGCACTGGGTGTACCTTGCGCTAAGGACAGCCCTTGCTGGATTATGCTGCCGCTCCTGCTGACTGGCGTATGGCTGCTCAGCTGCTGCGGCTGGACCAGGGGCGCGGGTACATTTGGCATAGTAACAGAAGTGGTAGACACACTAGGCACGCTTGGAGCGGGCACAGTGGCAGGCACGTTTGAAACTCCGGGCACCATGGCGTGAGGGCCACCAGGCCCCGCAGACGGCGCACCGCTGCCTCCCATATGAGGCGGAGGCGCGGACTGGGGCTGCCCGGTCCCGGTAGGAACCAGGCCCGGTTGCACCACGCCTCCTAGAACGGCCGCGGGAACTCCAGCCGGCTGACAAGGTGCGGCCTGTCCACCTGGCGCGGGTGCTGGACCCGGAGGCACGGCTTCACTGGGCAGGGAAGAGGAGCTCAGGATCTGCGCAGTCCCCGAGGAGGGATTCTGGCCAGTGCCCATGGGAAGGTTGGCCGCCGCGGCTGGGCTCGCTCCGGCTGCACCCGTGGCCGACGGCTGTGCGGGGCTCGGCGGCTGCAGGCCGGCCACGTGCTGCTGCAGGTACTCACTCGGGCCGGAAGGCTGGACCGACAGCAAATGCCCCGGCGGATTCTGAGGCTGGGTATACGCAAACTGCTGGGGCTGCTGCATCGCGGAAGCGCTGGCGGCCGGGCCAGGCTGCGGAGGCAGGGACATGGCGGGCTGCGCAAGGGTTACATTCTGTCCATTGGTTCCCTGGGGCTGGCTGGACTGCGAGGTTGCCATCACTTGCTGCGGACCGGCCACGGCTCCTGGAAACCGCGGCATCAGAGCCGACCCTGGAGCCACAGCCCCACCTACGGGCGGCGGCAACGAGACCGGAGCCGGCAGGCTCATTTTCTCCGACTGGGGTAGCTGTGACACAGCAGTCAAGGAACTGTCAGTTCCCGAGTCGGGCCCGTGCGCCCCCTGCATGGAAGCTACTACCACCACCACTGACCCTCCGGTGGCGCCCAGGCCGCTGTCCCGCTCCGCAGTCTGGTCAAAAGTATTGCTGTGCCTAATGCAATCACCGGACCTGGTCAGGACGCTGCTGTCGGAATCCCGCTCGTAATATTCCATACACGTCCATCGACCGCGCCTATAGGGCTCCCCACTCCCGTGGTCCAGCTTGATCACGCGAAAACGGGAACTACAAGTGGTGGGGGGCTGCGATGGGGCTGCAGTCCCTGGCCCCGCAGATGAACCCGCGGCCGGGGGGGCCCCAGGTGCCCCCGAGGAGGGGACTGAGGTGGCAGCCGCCGCCAGAGTGTTGGCCAGCGCCCCAGCCACGCTCCGGGCCGAAACGGCTCCTCCTCCGTTGGCGGGGGCTGCCACGGCGGCCGCCAACTGCCCGTCCAGGAGGAGGTTTGGGGAGACCGTCCCGGGAGTCTCCGCATCCCCAACATTGTTGAGAGTCTCTTCGGAGGAGCTACGCTCGCAGACCTCCTCAGGGCCATAATCCGTGGCCCGAGACACGTCGAATATCTCAGAAGAGACATCCTCGGTGCGTGACTCGTCCGGGTCGTCCAGGCTCTCGGTGTCCTCGGTGATGCTAGTGGCCACCTGGGCTGTGGTGACACTGGTGATCTGGAAGCAGCTCTTCTTCTTGGCCGGCATCTTGGACATGGTGAGGAAGGCTGGAGGGCAGAGAGGCACTCCGGCTCCTCTGTGAACTTGCTGGAAACCAGGAAGGGCAGAGCACGGGCCCCCAAAGACAAAGTCCGATTCCGCGCCGGGGTCTGAGGCCCGCCGCTGGGAGAGTCAAGGGCTGATCCGGGCGCCCGCCGCTCTGTGAGACATCCTCTTCGCCGTTTCCTTCGGTGTTGGTCTCTTCTGCTCAGCCCCCGTCTCACTTGCGCGTCGTCTGCTTCTCCTCCTCCTTTTTCGCCACCCGCAGCGGCGGCGCCTCAATTCAATCCCCTCAGTGGAGGCTAGAGCGCGATCCCAGGGACGGTCCAGCTGCTTCCTTCCCCCGTCCCCAGGCCGCCGTGGTCAGTCCAGCTCGGCGCTCCGCGCGGTCAGCAGGCCTTGGCTGGGGGTGGGAGTGGGAGGGCGCAGGGGGAGGAGGCGGCGGCGGCGGCGTGAGGGGCGGTGCTGCCCCGCTCGGTCTCCTCAGGCTGGTGCCGGCGTCAGCTCCGGGTTCTCCGACGCTGAAAGGAGGAGCGGCGGGTCCGGAGCCGGGGTTTTCTGATTCAGCCAACAGGCGCGGGCTGGGGCTGGCTGAAGGTCCGCAGGCAGGCGGCCCTCCCTCCCCGGCACTAGCCGAAGCTCTGCCCCAGGGACATGTCGACCGTCTCAGGCGGAAACCCGCTCCAGGGGAGGGAGGAGAAAGCCGGCTCGGTCCTCCCCTTACAGGGGGAGCCACCCCCGCGGGCGGCGGCGGCGGCACTCTCGGCCTCCCCTCTCAGCTCCTGAAACAGTGAGGGGCGGCGGCCGGCTAGCCGGCGAGCGGAGGCGCTCCGGTTGTGTATGGTAGTGGCTGTAGCTTCTTCGGCTCCTCCTCGGTGCGCCCGGTCCGCAGACCCTGAAGAAGCTGAAA
The DNA here is from genome assembly GCA_004027475.1 of Anoura caudifer. Classification (NCBI taxonomy): domain Eukaryota; kingdom Metazoa; phylum Chordata; class Mammalia; order Chiroptera; family Phyllostomidae; genus Anoura; species Anoura caudifer. The sequence goes on from PVKU01000536.1 coordinate 137,832, forward strand.
TTCAAACTGCTGAAGCGGCGGCTGCAGCTCCCTCCTTTCGGCCAAGATGGGGCTGAAATGGCCGCGCCAAGGATGCTGGGAGGAGCAGCAGTCCCGCGGCCGCCGCTGCAGTCGACTCAAATGCCGCCGCTGCCGCAGCTACCGCCAGCGCCGCAGCCGCCGCCGTTCCGCGACGCACCGGCGTCGTGACGTCACTGCCCCGCCCCTCCGGTTTCCTGCAGATTCGCGTGGAGCCTTGAGGGGAGGCCAGTGGGCGTGTCTAAAGGTTGAAGAAGGGAGCGTTTTTTTAATTTAAATTTTTTTAATTTAAATTATGCGCTGTAGGTTTTTAAAGAGTCGAAGAGCTAATGATTGTTAAATACCAAGCCTAGAGACGCTTGCAAACGCACCAATCAGTGTTTTTATGTCTGTCCGTTCCGAGACAGTGGAACACTGGAGGTCATGTGCTGTATCTAATGTTTAGCAAAAGCTTAGTGAAACAGGGGAGATAGAAATAGGGTCTGGGGGGATTTAGCTAGGATAAAGAGGGAGGCGGCTGGAGGAACCAAATCACTTAACACAATCTTTCCTGAAAGTAAGTGTTGACCACTATAGTCAGAGAAGTGAAATGTTGAGAGAAATGGGGATGATTAACCAAGAATAGCATGCCAAATTGAGTCAGAAAAATGATCTTTCAGCCAGAAATTCTGTCTCCAGCAATGGCATCGGGAGATGGTTACTTGCCCAGGGTGAGGTCAGTTTTATGAAAGAGGTTACCAACATATTCCTAATTTTTTTTGTATTTGCTGTGATTCCAGCATCTAAGGGTTCATTTAAAGTCTTGAGACTTTTCACTTTCTCCAGGAAATCAGCTTATAGGCTCCATAAATGTAGAACCTACTGAGTTAAACAGATACTGTTCTTTCTTTTGTTTATTTTAAAACTCTTATTTGGAGCCAGACTGTTACATGGTTTGGACTGGGCCATGAAAACCAGAACAATTCAGCAAGCACCCTTTCCAGTCCCAGTACAGAGAGCAGCTGTGAAAGTATTGGCAAATTTATTATCTTTTAGCTACTTTCTGGCAAAAGAAAATGGTAAGGTCATTCCTTTAAATGTTTGTTTGTTTATTTATTTATTTATTTATTTCAATGAGGAAGGAGGCTCTTGAACTTTGACATTCTAATACATCTTTTAGGTAAAGTTTAAGACATCTTGCTGGGAATCAAAATGTCATTAATATTACAGCTTTAGCAGTCATATGATCACTTACATAAATCAGTTAGTCATTATATTCAGTTCTTTAATCTTTGAAGAATAGAAATAGTTTTTATCCCAAAGGAATTTTTTGGTATGAGAATTCATTTATTTTTTTTAACTTTATTGTTGTCAAAGGATGTTTTGATATTAAAGTTGACAGAATTTTTTAGGTCCTTAATCATAATTAATATACAGAGATACGTCTTTTAACCTTAGTAGAAACTAAGTCTTCCAAACCCAAGTGCCTGAGGCCAGGATGTGAAATATAACTTCATAATATTCCTGTTTCTTAAGGGGGTAGGAGAATAAAGGAACAAAGTGTAACATTATGCTCCTATTGTGGCAGAGATAGCTAATGGAATGTTTTAGGCAGTTTTTCACCAATAAGTTAGATCAACTGGTTAAGTCCAGTATGAACTTATCAAAGCTTAATGTAATTTTGAATTGCTTTAACAGATTGTTGAAAGTGGTGATAAATGCATGATGTTGAGCTTTCACCTTTTGGAAAAGTAAGTTTCATATTCCTACTTGTCCCTTTACATTCTTATTATACAAAGTTCTTGATTACTTGTTATGGTAGTCTTAGTGGACATATAAAAGATTTATTATGAAATTAAGATGATAAACATAATTTAGAAGAGATCATCAGTAAGTTTTTGGTGAGGATGGGGTTAAAAATGTTAAAAGACATCTTAGCAAAAAATAAGACTTATAAAGTTAAATGTTTTATTTATATGTTTGAGGATTTGTGTGTATTTAATAAAATAGTTCTCCTAAAAGTAAGTTTTCCAAATATTTTAAAGGTCCTAGTTTCTTTTATGCATTTGCTCTTTAAAAATGTAAAGCATTTATTGCATCAAACTCCTATGAAGAATGATAAGACTTTTGATTTTTGCAAATAGATTTGAAATCATTTTACAGAGGACAAAAAATTATATGACTATCAAACAACAAAAAGGTATGTGATTCATGGTTGGTCCACAAAGGATTAAAAGCCCTCACATAACTAATTAAAATGATAGAAAGTAGGACTTATGTGTAGATATGTATGTTCTGTATGTAGAGAGTTGATAGTAAGTAATCATGAGGAAATCCCTGGAGTCCCAAACCTGAAGACCAGGAGTCTTAATGCAATCCTGGCGCTCTGCCTGCATCCAGAAAGCATAGGTGGATACTGTAGGAATCTGATTACTGCTCCAGTGTCCCCAGTTTGACTGTCCTACACCTGGAACTTCCTTTAAAGACTTAATCTGAACCAATGTATAGGATGTACATTTAGGAAGAACAATATGGTTGTGGTGGTGGGGAACAACTTAAAAACTTAAGGATTTTCCACTTTAGAAAGAAAGAAAGAAAGAAAAAGAAAGAAAGAAAGAAAAGAAAACGAACTGAAGCAGATCTTTTCATCATTTGAGAGCACCATATCCCAAAATTCTACTAGGTCATTATTTAAGTCATTAGGTCATAGTCACAAGATCCTGGAATATGATCTGCAGATACTCAAGAAAAACTGTTTTTTGAATGAATGCATATTGTTTAAAATAGTAATGGTATATTAATCTAAACACTGGGATACAGAAAAGAAAGTCATACTTTCAGTAAAAATTAAGCAACTGCTTAGGTTAAGAGAAGAAACCCTTTAGAAGTACTACTATCAGTCAGACAGTAATATTTATTAAGCATTCCCTGTGTGTATTGGAAATTGGACAGCCTGTATCCCAGCCAACAAGATTTTCTGGGATTTAGAAATAGCTTATATTTATTTTCTATGTTTTTGTCACCAAATTGTTAGAAAAATGAAAAATGAAGGTTTTCAGGTCCCCAAAAGCATTTGCTTGAAATAAACATCAGTTGTCTAAACAAGCAGTACTTGATTTATTACTATGATTTTCCTGGGGTTCCATTTCTGCAATAATATCTTATTAGTAATCCCTTGCTGTTGGGCCATTGTGAAATATGATTTAAAGAGAGGGGAAATGAATGAAAGAAGGACTAAAGGCTAATGAAATTCCATGAATACTTTTATAAAGGAAAATGCACTCTGATTGAGATGCACAAATTTTAGTTGAGAATGAAGTATGTAAAATTTTCACGTTTAAGAGAAGTTCTTAAGATGCTCTTTTAGAATCTGCTACACTATGAAACAGTGATGGCTTTTTTAAAAATAGTGACAATTTCCTTGAGTCTCAAATACCTTAAATGTCAGGCAAAATACAACAGTTTGGTGGGAGAAGAGGGGGTGCATTTTGAATTAATAATAAAAACAATGTTTTATTAAAGCCTGTTTTATTTTATTATGAAACTTAATTTAGAATTAAAAATATAAGTTCTATGGTTCTGAAATCTACCTTAAATGCTGCATGTATGGCAACTTCAATAGAAAAGCTATTAATGACTATATTTTTTTTATTATATTACATATGACCACTCAGGATAAAATTAAAGAAATCTACATTGCCTAATTAGGTAACACTTGAGATCAAGAGTTTACTCCAGTTTTGCTATAAACTTGTTTGATGACTACTCATAAGTCTATTAATCACTCAGTTTCCCATTACTAAAAATAAGCAACATGGTGCTGATGAGGCCTTAAACTACCAATCCCACTGAAAGAAAGGATAGGAAAGTTAATATATGTGGCAGTGTTTCTGGCATCTTTGGGGGAAAAGAGTACAACTCAATGTGATACTATTGGCAGTAGTATTTTAATGCTATTTATTAGTTAAAAAAGAAAACAATCCTAGGTGTACATGATTTTATGAAGAAGCCATATTCTATCACAGGTGAAGTAATTATGTACAGATATATAGTGGTATATCCTTTGGTAAGGTGAATCATCACCATTTATTTTGTCTTTCTTGTATATATGAATTGGGTATATGAGCAGATGTGATTTTGTATCTCTTTAAGAAGTTGGTACTATACCTGTAATTTTAAGTAGTAACTTGAACACAAAAGAACATTGAAAGACACTGATAATTTCTACACATCTTCTGAGTTATAGTTCCTTCTGAATGTTGCTATTATCAGCTTATAAAGTTTTTACGGTGTGTATGTACAATGAAATCTTACTTAGCTATAAAAAAGAATGAAATCTTACCATTTGCAACAGCATGGATGGACCTAGAACACTGATTTTTCAACCTTTTTCATCTCATGGCACATGTAAACTACTGTGTTTTACTGTGTATAATGTACACCTTTTTTGCCCAAATTTTTGAGGGAAAAATAAACATCCTTATTTTTCCCTCAAAAGTGTTATACATGAGTAGTGCTAATTCCATACCTATATACATGTCTTAAATTCTTTTATTTATGCTTATGCATTGAAAGTGTAACTCTAGAAAGCAGTAATGATATCCATGTGCAAAAGAATGCCCTGGAATACAATAATAGGTTTTCTAAATATAAATAAATTAAAAATTGAATTAAAAAATTAAAACAAAAGTTTTTTTTCCTGAAAGTTTGGGCCAAAAACATGGGTGCACGTACACACAGCAAAATATGGTAATTACTAAAATTCTGTGGCACTCCAAAAAATATATTAGATTTTTTTGCCGGTCTGTAAAAAAAGTATAATTTTAATTGATTTACAAAAATAATAATAGTAATTACCTAAAATTTTTTCTCAAAAGTGACTTTTTAAAAAAATCAGGTGCTTGTACTTATATGTAAGGATTTCTGGTGCCAAGAATTAACCAGACACAACATTATTATGCAAGGTGACCAATAAGGTGCAACTCTGTTATATGACTTATATATTTATTCAAGACAGGGCATTCACACCAGATGACTGTTGTCATTTTTAAAATAAATATTAAGCATAAATGTGTCTCATTTTGTTATTTGACAATCTGAGGGAAAAGACATCAGTACCCCTGAATAGGTATTGCATGTTTTAAAAATTCTTGAGGCACACCAGTATGCCTCTTGCATAATACCAGTTGAAAATCTCTGACCTAGAGGGTATTATGCTGAGTGAAATAAGCCAGACAGAGAAAGACAAATACCATGTGATATCATTTATATGTGGAATCTGAAGAACAAAATAAACAATCAAACAAAATAGAAACAGATTTATAGGATACAGAGGACAAACTGATGGAGGCCAGAGGGGAGGGATGTTGGGGATGAGGTCGAAAAAAGGTGATGGGATTAAGAAGCACTAATTGTAGTTACAAAATAGGCATGAGAATGTAAGAAAAAGTACAGGGAATATAGTTAACAATTCTGTAATAATTGTCTGTGGTGCCAGGTGGACACTTGAATTATTGGAAGAAACACTCTATAACTTATATTAATGTGTATCTGCTGTACTGTACAGCTGACACTAACACAAAAAAGTGTTGAATGTAAAGTGTAATTGAAAAATAAAATTTAAAAAAGGCAAAAATGTATTTTAGTTTAAAAACTTGTAGAAGCTGATTTAGACATGAAGGATGGTCTGAGTGTTCTTTTTTGTTTATACACCATGTTTTTCGGACTATAAGATGCATTTTTTACCATGTTTTTTGCTTCAAAATTTTTCCCCCTATTTTCCTCCTCTAAAACCTGGGTGTGTCTGGGGTCTGCACCATAAGACATACCTAGGTTTTAGAGGAGGAAAATAGGAAAAAAATTTTTGAAGCCAAAAAATGTGGTAAAAAATGTGCATCTTACAGTCTGAAAGTACAGTATATACACATAATAATTTTTATTGAATTTATTGGGGTGACATTGGTTAATAAAATTATATAAGTTTTGGGTGTACAAAGCTATAATACATCATCTATATGTTGTATTGTGTGTTTACCACCCCAAGTCAAGTCTCCTTCAGTCACTTTTATGCCCCTTTTACCCTTTCCGCCTCCCCTCAGCCCCCTTTTCTTTGGTAACCACCATACTCTTGTCTATGTCTATAAGGTTTTGTTTTCTTAATTCCTTCACCTTTTTCACACAGCACTTCAGTACCCCTCCACTCCAACAGCTGTCAGCCTGTTTTCTGTGTCTATGAGTCTGTTTCTATTTTGTTTGTTTATTTTGTTGATTAGGTTCCACACATAAGTGAAATCATATGTTATTTGTCTTTCTCTGACTGGCTTATTTCACTTAGCATAATATTCTGCAGGTCCATCCATGCTGTCACAGTAGGTAAGATTTTCTTCTTTTTTATGGGCAAGCAGTATTCCGTTGTGTAAATGTACCACACAGCTTTTTTATACACTCATCTTTGATGGTCAATTGGGGTGCTTTGAAATTTTGGCTATTGTAAATAACATGCAATGAACACAGGGGTGCATGTAGTGTTTCAAATCAGTGTTTCCGGTTTCTTTAGATATAGTTCCTGAAGTGGAATCACTGGGTCATATGGCAGCTCCATTTTAAATCTTTTTGCGGAAACTCTGTTTTTCACAGTGGCTGCGCCAATCTGCATTTCCACCAACAGTTCAAAAGGGTTCCTCTTCCTCCACACCCTCTCTAACACTTGTTTGTTGATTTATTGATGATAGCCATTCTGACTAGTGTGAAGTGACATCTCATTGTGGTTTTAATTTGTATTTCTCTGATAATTAGTGACATTGAGCATCTTTTCATATGTCCACTGGCCATCTGTTCTCTTTGAAGAAGTGTTTATTCATGTCCTTTGCCCATTTTTTATTGGAATTTTTTCTTGGGGGTGTTGAGTTTTAAAAGTCCATTATAAAGTTTGGATATTAACCCTTTGTCAGCTGTACCATTGGCAAATATGTTCTCCCATTCAGTGGGTTGTCTTTTCATTTTGTTGATAGTTTCCTTTGCGGTGCAAAAACTTTTTAGTAGTCCTCCTTTATTTTTTCTTTGTTTCCCTTCCTGAGGAGACGTATCAGAAAAAATATTGCTACAAAAAATGTCTGAGATTTTGTTGCCTATATTTTCTTCTATGATTTTTATGGTTTCAAGTCTAACATTTAAGTTTTTAATCCATTTTGGGTTTACTCTTCTGTATGGTGTAAGAAGATGGTCTAGTTTCATTTCATTACACATAACTATCCAATTTTCCCAACACCATTTATTGAATATACAATCTTTACTCCATTGTATGTTCTTGCCTCCATTGCTGAATATTAATTGATCATGAAACCATGGATTTATTTCTGGTCTTTCTATTCTGTTCCATTGACCTATATGTCTGTTTTTATGCCAGCACCATACTGTTTTGATAACTGTGGCCTTGTAGTATAGATTAATAACAGTTGCATGATACCTCCAACTTTGTTCTTTTTTCTCAACATTGCTGTAGCTATTTGGGGTCTTTTGTGGTTCTATATAAGTTTTTGGAATATTTGTTCTAGTTCTGTGAAATACACTATTGTTATCTTGTAAGAAATGCATTGAATCTATATATGTAATATGGACATTTTAATGGTATTAATTCTTCCTATCCAGAAACATGTTATATGCTTCCACTTATTTCTGTCATCTTCAGTTTCTTTCTTCAGTGTCATAATTCTCTGAGTACAGGTCTAGTCTATCCTTGGATAAATTTATTTCTAGGTACTTTATTTTCATTTGATGCAATTGTAAATAGGATTGTTTTCTTAGTTTCCCTTTCTGATAGCTCATCATTGGTGTATAAAAATGCAACTGATTTCTGGATATTTATTTTGTATCCTGCTACTTTACTGAATTCATTTTTCAGTTCTAGAAGTTTTTTGGTGGAATCTTTAGGGTTCTGTATATACAGTATTATGTCATCTAAAATAATGGCAGTTTTACTTCTTCCTTTGCACTTTGGATGCCTTTTATTTCTTCTCATCTGATTGCCATGGCTAGAACTTCCAGTTGAATAAGAGTGGTGAAAGGGAACATCTCTGTCTTTTTACTGATCTTAAGGGAATACTTATACAGTTTTTGCCCATTGAGTATAATGTTGGCTGTGGCATTTTAAAATACAGCCTTTATTATGTTAGATATGGTCCCTCTATTTCTACTTTGCTGAAAATTTTTACCATAAATGGGTGATGGATTTTATCAAATGCTTTTTCTGCATCTATTGATACAATCATGGGATTTTTATCCTTTATTTTGTATGAAATGTATCATAGTTACTGATTTGCGGATATTGTGCCAACCTTGTGTCTCTGGGATAAATCCCGCTTGATCATGGTGTATGATCTTTTTAATGTATTGCTTGATTTGGCTTGCTAATATTTTCTTGAGAATTTTATTATCTGTATGCATTTGGGATATTGGCCTATAATTTTCTTTTTTTGTATTGTCTTTATCTGATTTTGGAATTAATATAATGCTGACCTCATAAAATGAGCTTGGTAGTCTTCCCTTCTGTTGGATTTTTTGGAATAGTTTGAGAAAGATAGGTGTTAGTTCTTTTTCAAATGTTTGGTAAAATTCACCTGTGTAGCCGTCTGTTACAGGACTTTTGTTTGTGGGAGGTTTTTGATTACTGCTTCAATTTCATTAGCTGTGGTCTGTCTATTCAGGTTTTCTGATTCTTCCTGATTCAGTTTTGGAAGATTGTATGTTTCTAGGAATTTATCCATTTTGTTCATATGTCCAATTTGTTGGCGTACAGGTGTTCATAATATTTTCTTTTCTTTGTATTTCTTTTGTGTTAGCTGTTATTTCTCCTCTTTCATTCTGATTTTGTTTATTTGGGTCCTCTCTCTATTTTTCTTGATTGGTAATCTATGTGAAGGTCAGTCTCACCTGGCTGAGTAGCTTACTTTTAATTCATAGGAAGCCAGGGTTGAAAGGCACAGCTAGAATCTTACTTTGTATTCACAATTATGTTTTAATTTCAGAATAAATGGCTCTTTAGTCACTGGACACAGAACACTTTTAGCATTTAACTTTACAGTACTTGAAATCCTATTTTGACAGCATTCATACTCATTAAAAGCTCAACCTATGATCCTTGTTTGCACAAAGATTTGGGCGTTACTTAAAATGGCTATGTAATAAGCTGCTTCTCTGCAAATTAATACATAATCCCCTCCCCCATCGGTAATGTGGGCTCTTTGGAGAAGAAGAAAGCTAGTAAGAAATGAAAAAATAGGGAGAAAATTCAAAATCAAGGTGAAATATTAACCATAGCGTTATTCCAGTTGTGGCCATCAACTCCCTAATGAATCATGGGAACAGCATTACTATGATACCCATTTTATGGCACCTACCTATTTTTAAACTAAGCTGACTGGACACAAATATATTTTCATCTTCAAATATTTAGAATATTTTCCTATCTTCACCTCAACTTTTTCTGGATTTTGATACTAATTTTTCTTTTTTGCATATTGAATATGTTTATTGAACAACTGACCTAATTCTAGATTTTAGTTTATTACATTCCTACCTATTATATTAGGTACTCCATTTATACCATGGTTTTACTCTCTAAGAAAAAAAAATCAACCTATCCCACAAAAATGCATCTTTTCAAGGAAGATACATAAATTATGTGGTGGTGATTCCTATTAGTCAAGTACTCTCCACTGAATTTTTTAACTACTGTGTTTAAAATAATTTTGCTTATTAATATTTTATTTAAAATATTTTATTTTAGTGTAAAAATTTTCTAGTAATAACAACCTTATATTTTGAACAAACAGCTGCAAATATGTTTGTTTATTCATTCAACATATATTTAGAAGCCTCCTATGTGCAGGCCCCTTTGCTAGACTTGGGGAACATATGAACTAGACAAAAAAAGGAAAGCGTTTATTCTAATAGTTCTTGTATTTTAATAGGGGAACAAACACCAAAGAAATAAACAACTAAATGTGGGAATTTCAAATAAGTGTTAAGAAGAAACAAAATAACTGTGGAAGGTGGGGGCAAGGCCACCTTAGGTGTCTGGCAAGTGGGCCTAAGGAAAGGCTCTTTGAGCCAAAAGTAAGCGGATGGACAGACAGTATTTAAGGAACAGAGACAGATGTGGACAGTGGCCCTATGGAAGAAACTAGTATGTGGTGGGGAGGAAGTCGGGACATCTGAGAGGAAGTAGGGCATTTAAAAGGGCATCTGCAGGGATCAAGAGTCAGACCTATGAACCTTGTGGGCCAAGTAAAGGAACTTGCTTTTCATTTTAAATGTAATGGGAAGCCAAGAGATGATTATAAGAGACTTGACATCATCCAATTAACATTTTAAAAGAATCCTTTTTATTTTCTTTACCTCTCATAGTTTAAAATATGTTGGGTATTATGTTTAGACAGGTCTAAAAAAGCTGCTCCTACAAAGTCAAAGATAGTTTATCTTCATAGGGCTATGATATTGTATCATACCAAAGTAGTAGAAATATTTAAGGATTTACATGACATTTTTTATACAGAGATTTAATAACTTGGTAGCAAAACAACTGATTATATGCCTGTAAGAGAGGAATCTTTTCTTCAGTAAAACCCTAAGTAACTTAATGGCAGTAATTTTGAAATGTACTACTAAAGAAAACAAAAACAAAAAATCCTCTGAATAACAGTGAAAAAAGAAACCATTTTGTTTAAATGTAATTATTAGATAAAAGACAAGGATAACTTCTAACAAGCAGGGCTAATTTTAGGAAGGCTTAGAGCTGAGCCTCATTTTTCCGATGAGATAAAAATATACCTAGATAAATCTAGGGGCACTTTGAAGCATGCAGCTAGTCATAAAAGAGCCACAGAGGAGGTAACTTTATGGAAGAGGTAAGAGGCAAGGCCGTACATTTTGGTGTTAGTGGGTTGCCTTTCTTTTAGAGGGACACACATATTCTAATGTTGCATTTTTGTAAAATATCATTCTAAAACTCTTTAAGTCATTTTACAACTAAATAATGAAGTTTATGAATATTGATATTACTTTACCATAGCACCTTGTTATGGATTGACAAATATTACCCAAACTTTATATAGCTATCTTATTAATGAACTTTACTTATAGTTGATTTTTATTTTCAAAAATCAAAACTATTTTGAAGATAAATGTTTGTTTTCATTTGATGATATTTTTAAAATGTTAAATATGGTAGAATATCAAATTAAAAATCATTAAATAAAATTGTATCTCATCTTTGAAAGAAAATTATATGCATGCATAGGAAAATAATTTTGGGGAAAATTACATAAAAATTTAAATTGTGGCTGTCTTTGGGTGATGAGATGAGATTATAGGCTTTTTTGCCTGACTTTTTAATATTTTCCAAGTTTTCTACAATAATTGCACATGATTTTTATGTAAAAAAATGTACCTATACATATCACCTAAACCAAAATTAAAGGTATAACAAAAGGTAAGACTGGTATTTTAATTATATGATAGATGTCACTTCATAATTGCTATCCAAAGATAAATTGCCCCTCAAGGATAGTATATATTTGAGTGCTATGAAATGATAATATTGGAATAATTAATGCTTTTTCAGTTGAATTAAATTAATACAAAGACACTTTAAAGAGTTAATTTATGAAATAAAAAGGAATTAAAAGGACTAAAGGACAGAAAAATAATTAAAATATGAGAAGGAAAGTTGAAAGAAAATGGAGTGTCAGGAAACCTTTGATCTGTTTGTAAACTCATCTTTATCTGTAAAATAAAGAGGTTGACTAAAGAGATGGCTATTTTTAATTCTACAATTTTATGAGCCTAGACTCTAAAAGGAAAAGTTTAGAGTCTTGGTTTTGCGTGCAACAGCCAGTATACGTATGGCTCCACAAAATTTTTTTGTTTCGGCTTTGGTAACTTTCAAATTTGCTAATTATTATCTGACTCCCTGAAGTACTCTTCTGTCTCAGGACCTTTGCACTCACAGTACTTCCTGCTTATTCCCTGAAATATTTCATGCCCAATTCCATCACCTTCAATTTGCTCAAATGTCACCCTTTCAGTGAGACCTACCCTGACTACTTAAAACTACAAGCCTCTCTCACTCTCATCTTGTTCTCCTGCTTCATTTTTCCCTATAGCACTTACTACCTTCCAATATATTATTCATTTATTTTGTTTGTTGTCTATTTCCCCACACTAAAATAGATTACTCCAAGGAGGACAAAGGCTTTCATCTGTTTTGTTTATTCTTACAGTCCCAAGGTCTATAAATAGAGCCTGGCTCATATTAGTTTATCAGTAAATGTTGTGTAAATAAATAAATTCCCTATTTTTACACCACCTTACATTTTCATTCCATGTTGAGAAAATAAAGCAATAAATATGCCCCAAATCATGAGATTTGGGTACAGTGGAGAATTCTCTGCAAAACTAGGTATTTTTATTAAACATGTATCTTTAAGAGGGAAAATATCATTTTAATTATTAGACAAAGATTTTAGAAAACCCTTTTATTGAAGCAATTTTATTCTTAGCAAAAATTTCAGAAAATATGAAAGCTATATGTTGTATCATATGCAGAAGTAGTCTATAGAGAGTATCTTTAATATTCTGAGAATACAGCACTTCAGTGTTCTGTAGAAAACAAGATTGAAATTTTGATCAAGATACACATACCTTTGATACAAGCCATTTTTAATCATATTTAACGCAAGGTGCATTGAAATATGTTTTTGGTATAATAGTCTACTTTAAATCATATTTTTACATAGAAATATTTAATAAGTAGAGCTACTGCAGTGGTAAAAATTTCTTCTCATTTAGTTTTTTAAAATGTAAGTCTATAGATATGTCACTATAGTAACAAACTATTGGGAAAAAAGACTTTATTTTGAATTCAGAATCTAAATGTTCTGGATTAATGAATACCTAGGCTAAAAAAATGTCTTTTATAGACTTCTTTGGCTTTGTTTTTTCATCTGTTTGGTTTGGCTGCTCTCATTTACATACTTGTTCTCATTAGGGGTTGGATTTCAGAACTGGCCGCACTTTGCAATGGGAACAAATGTCTTGCCATGTGATACTAACTTTCCATTACATCCTGAAGCATTTACAGTCCCAAAGGCAAAGAATTTATGGCTGGTGCATGAGAGATGGAACTATCATATAAAAGAAGCCAAATCTGAAAACGTATTTTTTTCTTGTGGCCAATAGTTTCAAGATAATGAGAGCTCAAAATAATCAGCTAATGACAAAAAATGAATCATTGTTAAAACACTGTTTTCTTTGGCATAAAATAGCTAATATTTCTAGTTGGTTGATAATTTTCATAGCAACCATGGTCTTTGGCACATCCTAAACACCTTTGAAGCGGATCGTGATGCTCTGAAACAGTTCTGAGGATAAGGGAGAATAATACACAAGTTTTGCTGATATTCTGTAGCTGTGTAGAGAGCATCATGTAGCAAGTACTTAAAAAGCACTGAGATTTTTCAATAATTCTCCAGCCAAGTAGAAAATTGAGTAGATACACAAGAGAGATTCAGAAGTACTGAAACTCAATGCCTAAATTAGGTTTAGTAAGGATTCCAAACTTAATTGTTTTAGTCTATAAGTAAGTAAATAGATAAATAAATAAATAAAATAGTCACGGAGGTTATTTCAATAGCAGGGTCACTATTAATACTCATAAAAATAACATGGCACCATAGTCCCAAGGAGATCTGTAAACTTCTCAACTTCTTATTCCTCACTTTGCTCCATGAGGTTAGTGGTAGCAAGTATTGTTTTAGTTTTGGCCAGAAAGTCAAGGGAGACAACTGTTAAGAATAGCAGTCAATAATTGTAAGGACTCATCACAGATCTGTTTATATCTTTGATAATATCTTGCATTTGTGAAACACTTTATGGCTGTCATATGTATCATATCATTTGATCCTTATAACCCATATCTGTGAGACCTTGGGCAAGTCACTCAGCCCATGGCCATGGCTCTCATTTGATAAGCTGCATTTAATAGATGCCACCTACAAGTCTATAAGAATGTTTCAGAATTAATAATAGAGTAGCCCAACATATTATAAACTCTTTAAAACAAAGGTATTATTATAAATATAAGGTATTATTAGTCCTCTAACTGGGAAAGCAAATTTAGAGAGACTGAATTAACTTGAAGTATTTAATCACATTGATTCCAAGAAACACATAGAACCGTAAATTAAAGTGTTTATATTTTACAAGTTAGATAAAAAGCATTAGATTTTATCGCAATGGGAAAAATCCCTCATAAATGGGAATTGTAATTTATAAAAAACTTAATCAAATATCCATTCTAAACCATGAACTCACTACTTTTATTTAAATCCATCAAACTAAATATGATTTTATCAGCCATTGATCAACATTCAATCTCCATGTGACAACTGATAACAAAACCAATTTGTTTGAAAAGATACCCAATTTGGGGGTAACTAATCCCATAATTGTTATGATTTATATAAACTGAAGAAGAAATAGGTAAAATTTTTGATAAAAATAATATTTTTCATATATAATCAGAAATAATATTTTATAAGCAATAGTTAAGGAGGTTAGGCCTTGTGATATAGCTCACACATTAGAATACAATCTCCTTAAGAACATTAACTATTTTATAATATATCTCAATTTAAATGAAATTATATTCTCTATCTTTTAAATTATTCTTTAAAAAACATATAGTTACCCAAATCCACATGATTGATAGATTATTTGTACTTCTAAATATTACTAAAATCAAAACTGATCATTGTAAGTTATTTCATTTAATTTTTTTATAATGGAAAAGTCCAATACATGTAAAAGTAGAATTGTATAATAAATGCCAATATTCACTGGATTCCTAGAAAATGGAGAAAAAAATGACAACAGAGAGAGATAAAAACAGTGTTTAGCATGTGCCAGGCAGTGTGGTAGACACTTAAATTGTCTTTATTTAATCTCCACAACAACTCTGTGAGATAAGCATTATCATCTCTAATTTAGAAATAAAGAAATTAAGCCTCAAAGACATTGAGTGTGCCTCAAGAGTTCAGGATCAAGGCCACTTGAGCTGTACATGAGTGCTGCTCAAGTCCATGTTTTCTCCATTTATTCCATTTTATAATTTATGAACTACCAGGTTAGATGTTTCCAAACTTGTGAAGAGAAACTATTTTGTGGGTTTTTGTTTTGTTTTGAGATCTCATGGTGGTGGAAAGAGTGGCCAAGAGAAAGGAGTTGAACCTCTTTCAGATGAATCCAAGGAGAAGGTCTGCTGAAGTGAGGTTCTTGAGTGGAGAAGGAAGTGGCAGGAGGTAGTTACTTGCCATGTGAAAGAAGCAGTGGACCAGTGCAGTCTTTGGGGTGCACCAGTTAATTAGGCTGGTGATGGGAACTGCTGCTTCAATTGGGTAAGGCTCTGTGGAGGACTTTCTGTGCACTTACATTAAGGAGTAGAGCTTTTATAATATGAGGTAAAGAACTTATTTTTCTATTCCTAAAAAACCCCCAAAACAATTGGAGGTGTTGGTCTGACATTCTATTTCAATTAAATTGAAGATGCATCTTTAGCTGGAATGTATGTGTAATTGTCTTGGAATTAGGCATTCCAGGGTCAGACTATCTCTACACAGCAGACAAGCAAATTCCCGGGATACCAGGCAATGTTTCCAGCAGGCTGCTGCTGTTTCCTGTCCCAGAGAAGAGTCTTTGGTTCTAGTCCCAGCTCTGCAACTGACAAAACATCTCACCTCTCTGGGCCTCTGTTTTTCCTCCTCTGAAAAATAAGGAGGCTGAACCGAACAATTCCTAGACCTCTTTCAGCCTTTCCGGTTTGTGATTCTAGGAGAAGAAAAGTAATAACAGTTTATCCCTTACGCACTCTTGGGAAACAAAACCAAAACAATTATCTTCCATGGTAAACTGCTGTGTCTGCTCTTCAGATTTTAGTGTTCAAAGATTTAAAGTCCATTAATCTTGTAGACTTGCCAGGAAGCAGGCTGTTCACATTTCCATACACATATGAATGTATTTTAGCATTGTTAGACAATATTTTTGTAGGCTGAAACTTTGCTTAGAGTTAATTTAAAAAAATTTTTTAACATCTCATTTTGAAATTTCAAGTAATTGACTTATTTTGGTTGTCCTATGTAGGTGCTTTTTAAATCTCAAATGAGTTTGTCAAACACTCTAAATATTACACTGTGCCCTTGAAAATTATTTTAGGGATAATTGCTTGCTATATGAAAGGAAATAAATAAAAATTAAATGTTATAATATTTTTGTTATTCAAACATATACACCTTAATGATGATTACATGCTAAATGGAACATTTTACTATAGTATCACTTTAAGCTTTTCTACTCCATAAGGTTCATTAGTTCACAAATGGGTGTATAATCTTGGTAAGAAAACAAAAACCTTTAATTTGTGAATATATGGATTCATCTTTTGGAGTTGCATTTGTTTACACACCTGTGTTGAGTTCCTGCTAACTTGAGCTGCCTGCTTGCTGAGTGTATGTAGATGAGTTAGATATGCTCCCTGCTCCGGGAAAATCAAAGCAAGCAGAAGATACCTGTTGTTCATCTAGAAAAAAAGTTTTTTACCTGCATTACCTCATTTGAAGCAATGAAGTGGTATTATTTTCTTTATTTTATTCATGAGGAAACTGAGTTTCATAGAGGTTAAGTTATTGTAATAGTCAACTGTTATTACTTGCTTAGTGTTTGTTGTGCTATTGAACAAAGTCTGAAACTTTTTCTCATCTATCTTTTTACTCTTTAGGCCTCAGTGCCTAGCACAGTACCTGGAACATAATATGTTCCTAATACACATTTGATGGATTAATAAGTACTGGGTCATTACAATACATCAACAAATGTTGGATCACAGGTAAACATTTGTAGCATTGGTCTTCTCACTGTTTATGCAAATACTCTTTCACTATGTCTTGCTGCCTCTTTAATTATATCTGTGTAGTATTAACAGAAGGGGTACTTGAGGTCTGAAAAAAGAACTATGTGCTAATTTTTAATTTTTTTATTTTTTTTTTAAATTCTCACAGAAGGATATGTTTATTGATTTTTTTAGAACGAGTGCGAGAGAAGAAAAATCAGTGTGAGAGAGAAACATTGGTTGTATGCCCTGACCAACAATTGAACCAGCATCCTTTTCGGTGTATGGGACAATGCTCTAACAAACTAGGCCACCTGTGCAGGGCCTACCTAATTTTTTAAACAAGGAAAGAGATTGCCTTTGAAAACAAGAAGCTGAATACCCTCACAAAAACACTTGGACCTTGAAACTCAACTGTCAAAGTGCAGTTATACCTTGGTACTCATTGGCTTCAGAACTTGTCAAAACCTGTACTCATCGTATTTTGGCGAGAAAAAATATTTCAGCACTCGGAACTTGCTCAGGACTCGTGCTTGCTAGAACTTGTATGAGTCACCATGTCGCCCCACAAGGGAAAATGCTTTATCGTTTGCTACTCATCAGTTTTGACACTGGTCACGAGTTTCAGAATGAATTAATGACGAGTACCAAGGTACCTCTGTAATCTTTTCTTTATGAAGAAACAATTGTCATATGTATCAAGCTTTCCCATTGTTAAATGGTTTGAAATAATTTTGAATTAGCCATTAGAAGAGATGGAAGCAAGTTTGAGAGTTTAGAATTACTTTGTATGTTTTATTAGTAGTGATTTGGATGGTATTTATGAATTCAGTTTGTGGTTGATTCTAAGTTATAGGATTATTAGATTAGCACTTTAGAATATAAAAATGTAATTCAAAATGAACTTGGAGAAATTTAAAGTTGATCATTCTAAAGATGGACACATGTAGGCAGGAAAGACAAATATACAATAACTATAATATGCAAATGTAGTAGGAAGGAGCTCAGAGTACCAAATTCAGTAATCTCGAGGTAATTCTTGTGTTACTTTCTTCAGATGTTAACTGAAATACTCTGGTCAGTCATGGGCCTACCAGTTTAAGGAATTGTAACAAATTGTATGAGATCCAGAGAATATAAAAATTATTAAAGGCTGGAAATTTGGAAATGTGAAAACAGAAAATAAGTCGAATTTCAGTTATGTCATGTCTCAAAATTTTTTACCTCTCAAACACACATTCTCAGAAGCTGCTCCAGGATGCACTCCACCAAAATGAAGGAATTAATCAGAGGCAGAAGAAAACAATGGATACAACATATAGGCAAAGGAAGTTCCCAGGACAGAGAGGAGGGTGAACCTGGGAGGCAAGTATGCATCTTGTGTCCAGGACCATCCATTTGGTTGATGTACATTACAAAGTGCCAGGAGAGACTTCATTAAGAAGATGAATGTGAAAAAAATCCAGGTGTGTTTGAATATTTTAAGAAAAAAGTTAAAGAGTTGATGGAGAGTGTGGGTTAAATTAGTGAGAGTACATAATCTATTTGACAAAACAAACAAAGATGAACTCCAGGGAAACAAAAGTTCAAGCCAAAAAGAAAAGAATTATAGTATATATATGACAGAGCTTAGCTATAAGATATTTATTTATATACCAACTATAATATAAACACTAAATATTAATCTAATGTAAACTATTATCTAATGCTACTACTGAGTGGATGAAGAGATGAGAAGAGGGATGTATATGACGGGGAGGGAAAGGGTGGTAAAAAACCCTACATCCTTGTAATTCAGTGAGAAGTTATGGATAATACCTACATTTGAAAAATCTAGTTAGCAGTGTAAGCAAATACAACATACTTAAAATTGTGAAAATAAATACCAGAAACATTAGTTAACTAATTAATCAAATAAACAAAACAAAAAAGGTAAAAACATTGAATATGGTTGTCTTGGAATAGGCAGAAAAGTGTGAGATGTGGGGGCATTGGAGGGAGGAGGGGCTGCTATTTTTTCACAACAAACTCTGTCAGTTGGATTTTCGAAACTATGTGCATTTTAAATTTTGATTAAAACAACCAAAACGGAAATCACATTATATAACTGTATAAAAATACAGCTAAGAGGTGACCTAATAATATCCGATGTAGGGAAATTTGTCTTTGCTTATTGTATTTGTGAAGTCAAGATTTTGGTTAGGCTCACTCTCCTCTCCAGCACGCGCTCTCCTCTCTGAAGCAGGTGCCTTTCCCTTCCTCCTCTTATCCTCCCCCAGGCGCTTACCTTTGCCTTTCTCTTTCCTAAGTTCCAAGGGCCCTTCTTTTGCTTCTGTAACTTGTTTCCTGAGCCTAGGTAGCCCAGCTGGCTCACTTCTGCTACCTCTGTAGATTTCTAAACAAACTTTCTCTTATAATTTGGGGGACAGGGGTGGGAAAGGCCCTGGCTGGATAGTTCAGTTGGTTAGAGTGTCGTCCTGATAACACCAGGGTTGTGGGTTTGATCCCAGTCAGTGCACGTACAAGTAGCAACCAGTGAAAGTGTAAGTGGAAAACTAACTGGTGTTTCTCCCTCTCTCTCCCTCTCTCCTCCCACCCCAGATCAATTTAAGAAAAAGATTTTGGTTAATGCTGTGTTCTGGTAAGGATTGTTTTATGGGTATTTCCAAACAGATGAGGTATTTCCTTTCCTGAAGCTCTTGGGACTAACAGTCCATACTCAACCATCTGGCATGCCTTCTGTGCAGTTACGGAGTAAGGCCTACGTACAATGCCCTGGCTCCTCTTCTGGGTTCCTTATAACTCCATGGGCTACTGGCAGAGGTGTGGTGTAAAGAACAGAGCATTGACTTTGTAGACCTTAGGTCAAACTCCAGCTCAATCATATGCTGTTTGTGTGACCTCAGAAAAGTTTCCTAATCACTCTGAACCATAATTTCCTCATCTGTAAAATGGGGCTACGTGATATCCACCTCATAGCAGTGCTAAGTGATTAAATAAAATTATGTTTATAAAGTACTTGGCAGAAGCTCAAAAAATACTAGTTTCTTCCTCTCACAGGTTCAGAGCAGTAATTATTTGAATTATATTATGGTGGTGTCTAATCTAATACAATCAAGTAAAGAATTAAGATGTATATTTAAATGAATGCTTGTTTTACCTCTTACATATGCAAAAACAACTAGTTCTCCTATCCTACATGGATATGCTATTTGCTCAAATTAGATAACTATTTTGATGTCTTGTAGACACAACCTGAGTGTTCATGTGTTACATGTGGCCTAGTACCATGAGAAGACCTCAGAAATGCTCAAGGCCTGTAGCTGATGAAGTAGTTAAAACATGCCTCATCCAGCCAGTCTCCCAAGTTGCTACATAACCCCTGAGACCTTGTGAATCATGGTTTATAAACAACTATTCATAAATACAGGTATTTCCCCTAGGGTATTATTTATGTGAGGCTGTTAAAGAGCAATTTTTTTTTCCTTGCTAAGTATTAACTCAAGCACCTGGCTCACAAAGGCAGAAGTGGGAGGGTGAAGAAGAATGCACTTAGGAGAAGAAGCTAAAGGAGCCCATTTGCAAAGAGAAGTGAGCCTTTGAAGGACATTCTTCCTAGGCCACAGGGACCAGAGGGTCCCATGGTCCTATATCGTCCAGATGACAAGAATAAAAGATCCTGTTTGGCGAAGAGCAACCTGCCACTTACTCGTTTTGTCATTCTGCCCAAAGTGGATTTCCAGATGAAAGATTAAAGCAAAATCTTTATGTTCCTACCTCTCAAATCTGCTCGGATATTAGTGCCTATAACAGCAGAGCCTATTTTCATTCAATAAAATTTTTTTAATTTATATCTTTTAAAAATAATGCAGCCATTAACCACTTACATTTTTCCAGAATTGGCTCATAGTAAAATAGATTTCTCACTTTTGATCTAGGTGAAAGAGCAATGAGTTCCTCCTTTGTATTATTCCCTTTCTTAACCTAAAACAGGAATAAAAACCCTTTCAATCAGCTATTTCAAGATGTCGACACAGCCTGTATATGTATGGATTGATTTTGAACTCAGAATCCACTTTGTTTGTCTTTACCTGTCTGTAATATTAGTCATAATAATAGTTATACTTGTTCTTTGAGTTTTTCTATATACTCTAAGTGTTATGGTTACTCTTTTCATGGCTTATGTAAATGTTATACTAGATGCAAAATACAAAAAAAAAAAAATGAGAGCATCAGCAAACTTGGATCATGATACTTCAAAGGACTGATATGGTTCAGAGTGTTTTTTCTTCATGAAGGCTAAAAGACCTGACTTCCTTCCATTTACCTGCCCTTCCCTTTTTGGGAAAAATTTGGTCTCAACTCAGATCCTGTGGTTATGGTATCGCCCCATCTCCATTGATGTCATCAATACTGAGACTTCCTAGGAATGAATCTAGTGCTATAAGACCATACCATCTAGTTAAAAGGTTGGTTATCAATACATCATTTGGATTGATTTATGACCAAAAGGGAGAACTGTCAATGAAAAAAAGAGGTTCTGTGGAGAAAAACCATCTACAGGGTGATTTCATCATAAATCCGTACCTCGGTAGTGCATGATGGGTAGTTTTGCCCCAGGCATATAAATTTTTAGTAAAAGATTTATCTTTGCCCTAAGCAAGCCCTGTCTATTGTTTCTGTGCATCCAGAAACTAACCTAGTTAACACACCTTTGAAATAGGTAACCACCCTCAACAAAGTACATAATCTTGTTAACTATTTTGTAACTCAATCCCTGTCTTGCTTTCTCCCACCCATGTACATTCCATTCTTCATTTCAATTGCATAAAAGAAACTGTATAATTGTTCTTGGGAGCACTTGCAATCTTGCTCCCTGGCATATGTCATCAGTTTGGCTCAAATAAACTCATATAAACATTTTTAAAAATTCTTCCAATTTTTTATCAATTGAAATTATCAGTTCCCTGAATTGAGCACCTGATGGACTCTGGAGATACCAAATGACTGTGACAGAGTAGTTGCTGACCTAGAAGAGCTCATTTTCTCTTTAGGGATGGTGGTGGAGGGAGAGGAGTCAAGATTTGGAAATGGACAATGATGATAACAATGACAATAAAAGTACGTACAAAGGTTAAAATAGCACAAAAACTAGTGAGGCCAACCCTGGGGCTTTCCAGAAAGTCTTCAACAGATAAAGTGAATTTTTAGCTTGGACTCAAAGGAGTTTGCCGATCAAGTAAAGGGGACGTTGAGAACATTTGTGAAGGATAGCAAAGGAACAGCATAAGGTAAAGAAATAGACTTAGAACCAAATAGTATGTTTAGGCAATAGCATGAGGTGAGAGGCAAGAAATAAGAGGTAGAACATCCCATAGATAAGTAATAGGAGTGATCAGCTCCAAGATGTATGTATAGAGAACACTGCTGACAGTGAGGATGGGTTGGAGTGAGGTGAGAGAATAATTAGGAGTAGCCCAGGTGAGAGATGGGGGGTTCTGAAGTATGACAATAAGCTTGTCAAGGAGAGGATGATAAATAATTAGAAATCATTTAAAAATACAGCCCTGGCTGGTGTAGCTCAGTGGATTGAGCGTGGGCCTGTGAACCAAAGGATTGGGGTTTGATTCCCAGTCAGGGCACATGCCTGGGTTGCAGGTCAGTTCCCGGCAAGGGACGCACCAGAGGCAACCATACATTGCTATTTCTTGCACTTTCTCCCTCTCTCCGTCCCTTCCCCTCTAAAGATAAATAAATAAAATGTAAAAAAAAAAATATTTTAAAAAAGAACTTTAAAAAAATAAAAATAAAAATATAAAGTACTATGTAAAATCAGTTTTGGACAAGATGTAGGTGTAGGTAGCTACACTTTGCCTCTCTGCACAACTAAAATAAGGATAAACAACGAATTTAAAAACAAAACTAAGCAGAACTTCCAGTATATTGAGCTGTATGGAAGTCCAACAACCAAGGAGTTAAGGAAGAAACATTCATCCAGACTGGTAGGAGGGGTAGAGACAGGCAGGTGGGGAGGAGAAATCATGCAACAAGTTAATGGCTGGGGGATCTGGATATCCCACATTCATGTGCAGGTAAACTGGGAGGAACAACTGTGGGTGAGGCAGACTGTGCAACCCAGGGTTCCAGCACAGGGAACTAAAGCCTCAAAACCTCTGGCTGTAAAAACCACTGGGGGTTGCAGCAGGGGGAGAAACTCCTAGTCTCACAGGAGAGTCCATTGGAGGGGCCATAGGATCCTAGAACATACACTTGACCACCCACCTGGTAATCAGCACATGAAAGGGCACAATCCACTTGTGGGTAGTGAGAGAAGTGACAGAAGGTGGGGTGAGAGCCAAGAAAGTGGCATTGTTCGCTCTCCTCCATATACAGTGCCACAACCCAGTGACCTGGGTTGCCCTGCCTTGGCAAATACCTAAGGCTCTGCCTCTTACAATAATGTAACAGGTGTGCCAAGCCAAATAAATATGGCCCAAATGAAAGAACAGGTCAAAACCCCAGAAAAAGAACTAAGCAAGGAAGAGATAGCCAACCTATCAGATGCAGAGTTGAAAACACTGGTAATTAGGATGCTCACAGAAATGATTCAGTATGGATGCAAAATAAAGGAAGAAGTGGAGCCTATACAAAATGAAATAAAGAAAAATATACAGGGAACCAACAGTGAAGGGAAGGAAACCAGGACTCAAATCAACAATTTGGAACAGGAGGAAGAAATAAACATTCAGCTGGAACAGAATGAAGAAACAAGAATTAAAAAAAATGAGGAGAGGCGTAGGAAACTCTGGGACAACTTTTAATGTTCCAACATCAAAATCATAAGGGTGCCAGAAGGAGAAGAGGATGAGCAAGAAATTGAAAAGTTATTTGACAAATTAATGACGGAAAACTTCCCCAATATGGCATAAGAAGTAGACTGCAAGTCCAGGAAAGCTCAGAGAGTACCAAAAAGTTGGATCCAAGGAGAAACACACCAAGACACATAATTAAATTACCCAAGATTAAAGATAAGAAGAGAATCTTAAAAACAGCAAGAGAAAAGGAGATAGTTACCTACAAAGGAGTTCCCATAAGACTGTCAGCTGATTTCTCAAAAGAAACCTTGCAGGCAAGAAGGGGCTGGAAAGAAGTATTCAGAGTCATGAAAGGCAAGGACCTACATCCAAGATTATTCTATCCAGCAGAGCTAGCATTTAGAATGGAAGGGCAAATAAAGTGCTTCCCAGAGAAAGTCAAGTTAAAGGAGTTCATAGTACCAAGACTTTATTATATGAAATGTTAACGGAACTTATCTAAGAAAAAGAAGATCAAAGATATGAACAGTAAAATGACAACAAACTCACAACTATCAACAACTGAACCTAAAAAAAAACAAAAAAGAAAAACGACTAAGCAAACAGCTAGACAGGAAAAGAATCACAGAAATGGAGATCACATGGAGGGTTATCAGCAGGGAGGGGGTGGGGGGGAGAATAGGGGAAAAGGTACATGGAATAAGAAGCATAATTGGTAGGTACAAAATAGATGGGGTGGGGCGGCATTAAGAATAGTATAGGAAATGGAGAAGCCAAAGAACTTACATGGAAGACCCATGGACATGAACTAAGAAGATGGCTATTGCTGGAGGGAGGTGGGGTGCAGGGCAGAGGGGGATAAAAGGGAGAAACAAATGGGACAACTATAATAGCATAATCAATAAAATATACTTTAAAAATATAAAGTACTATATAAAGTCATAAAAAGATATTTATTATTGGTATTATTATCTGTCCTAACTGGAGTCTGTTGTGGCAACCCATCTCTATTAATAAATATTTTGTGTGGCCAGTTTAATGCACAACGCCATCTATAGTAGGTAGGTATGTGCTACCATCAGTCTACTCATGAAATCTGCTCTGAATTGATTATGAGGGCTATTTGTGGGACAAGCTCATTTTAGTACCTTTGAACATCATAGAATTAACCTACATTGACCATTTGGTTTTCTTTTAGTATCCTGCAGAAGCTTTCTAGCACACACACAAAAAATGTCAGTATTTCTTTGGTAGAATTAGTAAATTGGTGAAATTTAAAGATGTGGCTAAACATGCTGTAATTTTACAGGTTTTTCACTTAGTTGAATAAATGGATGGCTTTGCCACAGCATTTTCAGCATTCCAGGCTTGTGATTAGAATGGAATCAAGGCTCAGTTCTCTTAACCTCCATTTTAAGGAACCAAGTGCCACTTATGATTAGATATGTAAATGTTTGTAAATGGACATGTTTAGGGTTGACAGTGATTTAACTAAATAAATACCTATGCTAAATCCATCAATGACACAGCTGAAGAAATAATTTCTGGGAGAATTTTTTACTGTTCTTCAGTGTTCCTCAGGCCGGAAGCCACAGGAAATAATGTATTGTAGTGCATATTTCCCTGCAGGATTTGGTGTGTCATTCTTGTGCAGAATTTTGCTTTCCAGCTGCCTGTAGTTCACATTTTTGTACTTGCTTTTCCCTCCAGGATAATTTGATGAAGTCAGTTCCTTAGAGATAAAAAATGTCTTTTTATTTTTTTAAGGTCAGGTCTGTTTGTTTTTTTTTTTTTTCTTCCCAATTGAGAGAATTAAACAGAAAAGATTTAAGTAGCCAGAATTAATTATTTTGACATATGAAATATCCGTGCTTGCAATATGAAATAGTCATTAGATAATTTTAATAATCTAATAGGATATGTGTTTTTGGTTAAATGAAAATAAGGTCTGTCAGAATTGGAAGAGTGTAAGATGTAGTAAATTGGAATCCGGAATACAAAAAGGGAAATGATCCTTTATTTTTTAGCAAACCTCACTATTATTTTATTAGATATGGTTTTTACCTTGAAGTTTCTTTGCATTTCTTTTTTTCTTACTTCCCAGTATCCTTTATTGGAGAGTGAAGCGTTTTCCCCACTCTTAGATGGGAACTAGTCAAATAAAATGCTTATAAATCAGAAATAATATTCTCACATTAAGCAATTGTATTTTTAAATACTTATAACAGTTGTCCTTCAACCCTGCCTGTGCATTAGAATCTCCTGGAGTTATTGTACAAAATAGCGACACAGACTCCACCCCTAGAATTACTGATTTGATTGGCATGGGGAAAAGGTGCTCCATGTTCACACTCTGAAAACCTCCAGGCTGACTCTAATGAACAAAAGAACCGAGACCACTGACTTCTGCTGTCCTTTGTGCAGGTATTGTGAGGCTCATTTTTAACTTGCCAAACTTGACTTCCCTATCAACCGCTTAAGGACTGCTTGCAATAACTGTGACAAGTGCAGTGGTCTCAGAGGGAGGGGTTCAAGATGACTTATTAGGGTATGGGAAATACATGAGAATGTCTAGCTCTACTTTATATTTTCATATCTGTTTTAGAATGGTGAATATACTTTATTAGTTCAATAGACTTTTTTTTTTTTTTTGCAGATGGGGAGGCACCGTTAAAATATTCCCACCTTTGAGATAGGCAGAACATAAAACCTCCTTTTCTTATTACTTAGGTTTCAATTCTTTGCTGTCACCAAGGGCAGCTCAAATGTTGGCTTTGTGTCTACTGATAGCTGCAGAGTCTGTGGAGACTTTTAAGGTGTTTGCCCTCTGCTCCACAGCCCCAGAACGGACAGTATTATATGAAAAGCCATAGAACATAGTCTTTCTTGCTGGATCTCTGCCCTTCCCAGAATTCCTGACACAGCTTCACGTCCTGGTCCCTTCTCACAAGTAACATTTTCTCTCACCCTTCTAAGATACTCTAAAGTGCATAAGCACTTTTGGGTACAACAGGAGAGGAGTTAATGTGAAAATGTCTTCAAAATATCTCCTAATATTAAGGAATATAATAATATACAATAATTTTAAAGATATAATGATATTATGGTTACTTTATAAAGGCTAAAAGGAATCCTTATTTGTTAAAGTTTAATACTATAATATTTATGGATAGAATGAAACAGTATATGGAGTGCACTTTAAACTAATATGAGAATATATTTAACCACAAAATTAAAAAAACTAATATGAAACTAATATGAGAGAGGGGAAATGGATGGAGTTTGGATGATGCATAACTACCTGAGATCTGACAATTATTGATTCAGAATAATGGGTACATGAAAGTCATTATTATATTTTCCTTGCATTTTTGTATGTTCAATTTTCTATAATAAAATAAAAAAACCTTTTGGATCATTTATGGCTACTTAAAAAGAAAACCTTCAGCCTTATTTAAAAAGAAAGCTCTCAGTACAATATAAAAAGGGTATCCTAAACTACAGCTCTTGGGCCTGAACAATTTCAGATATGGGCCTCAGATTGTGTTGTGCACTGAATTCTACTTTTTCTGGGGCTGTTTTCTTCCTTCCCCTTTATCTTTACCCCCTCCCCCTCCCCCATGTCTGTTGTCTGCCTCTCTACCTGTTGACCATCACTTCCTACAGTTAGCATCCCCTCTTCTGTCTTGTCTTTTATCTGCCTACATGGTTTTCCTATCAAACCATTTTCTCTCTGTCTCACCCCAAATTGCCCTCAGACTTCAAACACTCAAACCTAGTCAGTGCCCTCCTGCCATTTTCTCACCGCACCCCGTGGTTTTGTCAGACAATCCTCCTCTTCTCTGTTTGTGTTCTGGGGGCTGCTGTGTCATCAGGACTGAGACAGCAGCTTCCCTCCCTCTTTTGTGGGCTAGTTCTTGTTCTCCTGGCTCAGGCCTGAAGTCTAACCCTGTGGTGCTCTGCCTCTTCCAGTCTCATGTCACAGTCCTGCATGAGGGGATTTTAGACATTTGCTGATTGGAAGAAAGTGACCTTTCTGCTCCCTCTGCTAGGCCCAGTGGAAACCACCCTCTTCCCTGTCTCTGTGAAAATAGAGTCTAGCAGGTTTCACAGTTTCTGTTGGAGGAATTTCTAGGATTGCTGTTAATTTTCCTGAGTTTTTATACTATTTTTAAATATATGACTTGCTCTGAAAGTCCCTAAAACATTTGTCTTTATAATTATAATTAATCCCTCTTATTTGGAGAATGTCAGGGTTTTCAAATAACTTGCATACATGTCATGTCATTTGTATCATCATTTATTGTTCTGTAACGTGCACAGCTCCTGCTTTGTACATTCCGTGACTATAGATGAGAAGGACCTCTCTCAGCCTTTCTATTCATTCCACTGTCTGGATCTTGTTTTTTATCCTAACAAATTTCTGGTCCCCAACCCCTAGCTTGAATATTAGGTATTGCATCACCACTTCCCTTTCCCCTACTGCTCTGTGACCTACCATGGAAAAAGCATTGGTCAGTGTGAACAAGTTAGCATCACAGTGTTGGCAGCTGCACTTATCTTGATCTATAGCTGCGACTGGGTTGGGGAACTGAGGGGGAGGATCTGAAGCTGGGAGAGGGGAGAAGAAACCGATTATTGCTCACTTTCTCTTCCCTCTTTGCACTTCCAATTTTAGAGTGACTAAAGGCAAATCTCCCTCTGTAAGTGAGGCCTCCACTTCAACTTGTGTTTCAAGGACACTAGGAGAATGAAATTTAGGACTTTCTTAGCACCACATACACCCACAGGACTGAGACCAAATAAAGAAAGGAAGGAAAAAGTGGAGGCACCTGGGGGGGGGGGGCGGGGGCAGTGCAAGGCAGTCCTAGGAAGAGAGGGAAGAAGGAGAGAAATGAGGGAAAAGTCCAAGCAAAGAGGGGAAGGAGGAGAAAAGAGAGGAGGAGGAGAAAAAAAATTTACTCCTTTATCTATTTTTTATGTTAGAAGAAAGCTGGATTATCCTGTGCCATATTTCATTAAAATGCATTTCACAGATTTCTAGTGAGATACTTAAAATTTTCAAGTGATAGGTGAGCTATCAATATGCTAGGATTTTATGTGCAAAATGAGGCTAGTTTTCAGAAACTTCCTAAGCAAGGAATTCCTGAAAGGACAGTCACTTGTTGACCATATTTATCCAAGTTTACTTCACAGATCTTCAATAATATATTTCATTATTATTGAAGATAATATTATTTTATAATATAAGATTATTATTGAAGATATTATTATTTAATATAATATTCATTATATTAAAACAGGTTGATGTTTTAACTCAATTTACCAGGCCACTGAAGGTAATTGCTTAAAGGTCTTTCTTTTGCCTATACAGAGAAGGTCTATGTTATTATGTTTGATTTATTTTTTTGCATAAGTCCTGGCAGGACCATATAGATAACATTTATCTTTCTTATTGCAATGGTGATATACTCACTTAAGGAAATCCAGGAAATATAGAAAAAGTACAAAAAAGAAAAAGAAAAGCCCTGACCCTCAGAGAGACTCACTATTAATATTTGGCACATATCCATTTCAGACAGACTTCTATACACACACCCATTTATCTCTTTATCTCTCCCCCAGTAGGGACCATGGTATTCATTCCACTCTGCACCCTTCTTTTTATTTAACACTATACTATTGACATAGTCCTATGGATACAACAGAATTTTTAAGTATAAATTTGATTGAAGTGTAACATTCAGAAAATTGCACAAATTGTAAATGTGCAACTTGATGAATGTTCACCAAGTAAACATACCCATGTACCCAATGGAACACAATGGGCACCCCAAAACAGAACATACCAGCACACCAAAAGCCTTCCTCATGCCCAGTGCCAGACACTGTGCTCTAACTCAGGTGTTACCACTATCCTAACTTCTAAAGCATGGATTCCACCCCAACCCCACTTATGTTTTGAACTTTATATAAAAGCTATATTTAGCCCTGGCTGGGTGGCTCAGTTGGTTGTAGTGCCATCCCATAGACTGAAAGGTTGCAGGTTTGATTCCTGGTCAGGGCACATACCCAGGTTGTGGGTTTGATCCTTCCTCCAGGCATGTGGGGAGGTAACTGATCAATGTTTCTCTCTCACATTGATTTTTTTTCCTCTTTCTCTCTCTCCCTCTCTCTCAAATCAACAAGCATGTCCTCAGGTAAGGGTTTTTAAAAAGGTATTTTATAAAATAAATAGTGTATTATAAAATATTTATAAAAACTATAGTTGTAGGGATTTTTTTTTTGTTCTAGCTTCTCTCATCATGATTCTGAGACTCATTCAATTTTTGTTTATGGCTACAGTTTGCTTACTTTCACTGAGGTGTGTTATGACATTGTATGCCCACACCATGATTTATTTAGCCATTCTATTTCTGATGAACATTTGTGTTGTTTGCCCCTCCAGAGCTATTATGAACAGTAGCTCTGTATGAACAGTAGCTAATGTATGAACAGCCTTGTACATATCCTCTGGTGGACATATGCACTCCTTTCTCTCCTAGAAAATGGACTTTTGGATTATATTGTAGGCATAGGTTTAGCTGTACTAGATAATGCCAAACAGTTTTCCTAAGTGGCTATAACAATTTTACACTCCTGGCTGTAATGTATAAGAGGTCCACTTGTTTCACATTCTTGCCAACATTTGTTACTTTCAATTTAAAAAAGTAGGCCATTGAAGGTAACTGCTTTAAACTCTCCTTTTACCTGGATGGATAAGTCCTATATATTTATTTTTTTGTATAAATTCTACAAGAGCACATAGATAATATTTATCTTCTTTATCACCATGGTGATAATTTCAGTTAAAGAAATCCAAGAAAACTTTGGTCATTTGGATGGGGATAGTGGTATCTTGTGGTTTTAATTTTCATTTCAT
Organism: Anoura caudifer; assembly: GCA_004027475.1. NCBI lineage: Eukaryota > Metazoa > Chordata > Mammalia > Chiroptera > Phyllostomidae > Anoura > Anoura caudifer. The sequence continues at coordinate 168,505 of PVKU01000536.1, forward strand.
ATGTTTATTTGGATATCTTGTTTTGTAAAATGCTTGTTCAAGTCATTTGCCTATTTTTGTGTTTTCTGTATTGACCTTAGGAGTTCTTTATCTTTGGATGAGTCTTTTGTCAGATATGTAGTACAAATACCTGCTTTCACTGTATAGCTTCCCCTTTACTCTTAATGCTGACTTTTCATGGAAAAGTAAAATTTGATGTGGCCCAGCTTGTCAATCCTTTCTTTTATAATTGGAGCTTTCTGTGTCCTTTTTGTAAAATCTTGGCTTATTTGAAGGTCATGAAGATATTCCCTTTTGTTTTCTTCTAAAAGTCATATATTTTACCTCTCACATTTAGATCTACAGTATATCCAAAGTTGATTTTTATGTCTAGTTTTAAGTAGAAGATCAAGATATTTTTCATATAGGTATCTAATTAACATGGTGTCATTTATCAAAAAGTCCATTTTCTCCTCACACAATGTAAGTTTTACAAGTATGTAAAGTATGCATCAGTATATGTGCCATTTCATTTGAGAACGCATTTTAATTGAGCATTTTGTATATTCTTCCTTGGTATTTGGCCTGAGTGACTTCCAAAAAAAAAAAAAAATTACTGGGAAGAGTACTAACGTACTTTATTCTATAAAGAACAAACATTTAGATTCTAGAAACAGTCGAGCATTTGTTAAAATATTATGAAAATTCTTAGTTATAATTCTGAATTGACTGTTACAAGGCAAAGTAAAAGGTAGACTTTAAAAAGTGAATTTTGACTAGAGGCTTGTATCCATCAATACTTTTGGGAGCTTAGGTTAATTCTAGTTAACACTGATGCTGTTCTTATTTTATTAGATACACATTAGTTAGCTGACTAGTTAAGCTACTATTTTATATTTTGAAGGTCAGTTTGGGGAGTGTAACAGATGATTTGATATGTATCAGAGGAAACTTGTTTTGGGAATGAATTATGCTGATAATGTTTATTATCATTTCACTACTAGCATTCATTTTCTCAGTGACTTATTTGAGGTCACTTTATCAAGATAACTCAGTTTTAAAGGTATTAGACAAATGGAAATGTTTTTATTTTTTAATTAAATATTTTATTGTTTATGCTATTACAGTTGTTCCAATTTTTTTCCCTTCGGCCCCCTCCACCCAGCCTGCCCCTGACTCCCATTGTCAATCCCCACACTTTTGTCCATGTCTATGGGTCATTCATACAATATATGTTTTTGACAAATCCGTTCATCTTCTTTCAATCACGCCCCCTTCCGTACTCCCCTCTTACAGCTGTCGGTCTATCCTACGTGAAAAAATGAAGCTCATGACAAAGATGGCTGTAATCAAAACTTAGCTAGGAAGTGGGTTCTGTACATTCTGACGGTACATGTGTGAACTCTGTGATTAAAATTTAACATTTTTATATGGTTAGGGCAAATCATTTTGCATGGTTAGGTTTATTAGAATAAACTTAATCAAGTGTTCTGGCTCGTGTGGCCCAGTGGATTGGGCATTGTCCCGCAAACCAAAAGGTTTCTGGTTCAGTTCCCAGGCAGAGCACATGTCTGGGTTGCTGGTCAGGTCACTTACACATTGATGTTTAGCTCCCTCTCTCTTTCCCTCCCTTCCCCTCTCTCTAAAAATAAATAAATAAAAATCTATTTTAAAAAACTTAATCAGGAAACATAAAGTTAGCTTCCTAAGTAAACTTTAAATATATTATAAAATAGTTCAGTATTGGAGGAGCTTCCTATTAGTTTTATTTTTAGCTACTGGGACAGGATCAGAGGTATTAATTAACCTCTGACATGGATTTTTCTCCTCTATTAAGTATCTATATTATTATGAAATCTAATATATTTTATTTTTAAAAATTAATCCTAAACTGCTTAATAATTCTACCATTTAAAATGGTTGCAGTCAAAACAAGCAAGATGGGTTTGTGATGAGTAAGCTTAATTTTTTTTGCACTTGGTTGAGCAGAAATTATTAACTTTAATTTAAAAACTTAATTAATCTTTGGTGTATAAAAATACACTCAGATTGGACTTCAACCTGTAGTGATTAGACTTCTTATTTTTCATAGAATTTAAATTAGTATATATTTACACATATTTATCCCTACATGTATTAGCCATTTTTAGTTCTGCTAAGATAATTTTAAGGTGAATAAATGTGGTGAAATTAGATTTATTGAGACTCTTGCATCCTTACTGTCACACATGCAAACCACAGTATTATGTTTTTAAAAATCATATCCCTTTGTTTATTTAATGCTGTCACTGAACAAAATGGAACTGGAAGCTAGAGATTATCATAGCAAGGCCTGTGGGTTGTGAAGAGTAATTTAAATCAGAGCTTTCCAAAGTGTGCTTCACAAAACACTGTTCACAGAATTTAAGCAGTATTATGTTCAAATGAAACAAAACAAAACACATACAGTGTTTAAGTTGGAAGTGAAAAGTTAAGCAGGTTTTCCAAATGCTGAGTTATTCAGGACCTTTGATATGCTCTTATGCATTATGAATGCCAGGTGGGGTATAGGGGGGTAGGGGGTGGGGAGCAGTGTAAGAGAAGCAGTGTTTCCCAAATTGAGACTTCAGGGTGACTCCAAGGTCTAGTACAGCATGTCTGGAACATTCTTTAAGAAATATTAGCTTACAGAAACCTGCTTCACCCTAAGGTCACCAGCTCAGCCTAGCCCCTGACCACTCCCTACCCCGATGCCCCAAAGGTCCCAAGTCTAAAAAGTACCTGATACTTTTGGTGCTTTTCTCTGTCTTATATTCCTGGACTGAAAAGTCAGTATAATCCTGGTTTCCCTATGGGTGGAGTTTGAGTCCCCTTGTTATCCCTAAAGTAGGTCCTAACCAATCCCTTCCTGCCTTCAATAAACACTTATGAGCTCTTATTCTTCCCTTAACCTGGAATAGTCTTGCCCTTGACATTCCTGGGCATGACTGGCTAGCTCATCAGTTTTTTGCTTAAGTGCCATGATTAGACCATATTTATGTTGCTCTTCCCCTCCCTTACTATACTCTTTAGCAGATTGTGCCATTTTATTATCTTTATAGCACTTGTCATAATCTGAAAATATTTATTTATGTATTTATCTATTTGTGAATTATCTGATTTATCCCTACTGGACCTGAAGCTTCGAAACATCGGGGACTTTGTCTCTCTTGTTCTTTATATTCCCACTTCCTACAACTGTGCATGACACACAGTGGGCCCTGTTCAGGCCCAGCCTCTGTGGTCAGGGAATGTGCATTCTAAAGGGAGAGAAATACAAACATGGAATCTCACGTGTTACCAGCTGTTCTTAAAGAAAATGTTGGTTGCCATGGGACCTCCAAGGAGGAACTCTGTTCTAGGGCAGCAATGGTGGGGTGAGCACAGGTGTCACAGGAGACTTTGTACAGACAACCTTTGAACTGAGTCTTAAAGGCCAAGTATAATGTTTTGGTCAAAGAAATAGCCCATGGAAAGGGCTGAGGTTTAGTTAGATAATTCAGAAAAGTGCAAGTGATCCAAGAAGGCAGTTGACAGAGTAGAGGAATTGAGGCTGGCAGGGCCACCAAGAATAAATAGTGACAGGACTAGAATGTTATGCTAAGAAGTTTGGACTTTATTCTGAAATTGATGGGGAGCAGTAAAATTGGAAGGATTGTATTATTCAATTTCGTATTTTATTTCTGGCAGCAGAAAGATGATGGATAGGAGGGCATGAGACTATAGGTGGGGAGGCCAATTTGAATCCTTTGAAGCCAAATAGAATTAATTAGTATTTAAGAGACCCACCATGCACTTAACCCTTTCTTTCCTTTGCTCATAATTGTTGCTTTGACAGAAAACATCTTTTTGGTGGATCTGCTCATGTACTGATATGCCAAGGATTTGGAGAAAGCAGCCCAGGAGTTCTGGCCAAGATGGAGGCATACGTAGAAATGCTTCACTTCCTTGCACAACCAAAAGAAGGACAACAAGTTTAAAAAAAAAATCCAAAAGTGCCAGAAATTCAAATTTCATGGAAGTCTGACAACCAGGGAGTTAAAGAAACATTCATCCAGACTGATAGGAGGGGTGGAGACAAGCAGCCAGGGCAAAGAGGACTCACAGCCAAAGAGGTGGCTGGTGGACCAGTGAGTCCCACATTCATGGGCTGATAAGCTGGGAAGAACAATTGGGGAGGGAGACAGACAGCAGAACCCAGGGTTTCAGCTCGGGAAACTAAAGCCTCAAAACCTCTGGATGTAAAAATCTGAGGGAGTTGTGGCAGTGGGAAAAACTCTCAGTCTCAGAGGAGAGTCATGGGAGAGAACCACGGGGTCCTAGAACATATACAAACCCACCCACCTGCAAATCAGCAACTGAAAGGGCACAGTCTGCTTGTGGGAAGTGAGGGAAATGACAGAAAGTGGGGCTAGAGCAGATCCAGCAAATGGCATTATTCTCTTTCTGACCCCACCCACATACAGTGCTACAATGCGGCAAAGAGGGTTGCCCTGCCCTGGTGAATATGTAAGGCTCCGCCCCTTAAGTATACAACACAACAGGTATGCCAAGACAAATAAATATGGCCCAAATAAAAGAACAGATCAAAACTGCAGAAAAAGAACTAAGCGACGAGGAGATAGCCAACCTGTCTGATACAGAGTTCAAAACAGTGGTAATCAGGATGCTCGAAGAAATGATTGAGCTTGGTAGCAAAATGAAGGAAGAAATGAAGGCTATACAAAGTGAAATAAAGAAAAATATATAGGGAACCAAAAGTGAAGGGAAGGAAACTGGGACTCAGACCAAGGATTTGAAACAAAATAAACATCCAACTGGACCAGAATGAAGAAACAAGAATTCAAAAAAATGAGGAGAGGCTGAGAAAGCTCTGGGACAACTTTAAATATTCCAGCATCTGAATCATAGGGGTGCCAGAAGGAGGAGAACAAAAGCAAGAAATTGAAAACTTATTTCAACAAATAATGAAGGAGAATTTCCCCAATCTGTCGAAGGAAATAGACTTCCAGAAAGTCCAGGAAGCTTATAGAGTTCCAGAGAAATGGGATCCAAGGAGGAACACACCAAGGCACACCATAATTACCCTATTTTTCGAACCATAAGATGCACCTAAGTTTTAGAGGAAAATAGGCAAAAAAATTTTGAAGCAAAAATGTAAAATATTTAATAACATAAATAATATTTCACCAATGTAAATATAAACAGAACTCAACAGCAGCATTAACAACCATTATTCCTCCCAAATTTGGGGGCAGGGGAAGTCTTATAGTCTGAAAAATATGGTAAGTTATCCAAGATTAAAGATAAGGAGAGAATCCTAAAAGCAGCAAGAGGAAAGGAGAGAGTTACCTACAAAGGAGTTCCCATTAGACTATCAGCTGATTTCTCAAAAGAAACCCTGCAGGCAAGAAGGGGCTGGAAAGATGTATTCAGAGTCATGAAAGGCAAGGGCCCACATCCAAGATTACTCTATCCAGCAAAGCTTTCATTTAGAATGGAAGGGCAGATACAGTGTTTCCCAGGTAAGGTCAGGTTAAAGGAGTTCATCATCACCAAGCCCTTATTATATGAAATGTTAAAGGGACTTATCTAAGAAATAGAAGATGATAAAAATATGAACAGTAAAATAACAAACTCAAAACTATCAACAACTGAACCTAAAAAACAAAACAAAAATGAAGCAAACAGCTAGAACAGGAACAGAATCACAGAAATGGAGATCACATGGAGGATTATCAGTAGGGAGGGGGAGGGGGAGAATGGGGGAGGAGGTACAGGGAATAAAAAGCATGATAGGTAGGCGCAAAATAGGGGGAGGCTAAGAATGGTATACGAAATGGAGAAGCCAAAGAACTTATATATACAACCCATGAACATGAACTAACTTGGGGATGGGAGTGCTGGAGGGTGGTGGGGTTTAGGGAGGAGGGGAATAAAGGGATAAACAATCAAAAAAATAAAGAAAACATCTTTCCTCCTACCTCAACATGCTCTAATGCCTCCTGTTTTTAAGGTGTAGCTTGAATGAATGAATATGAGCACTGCAGGTGAAAGAGAACCAAGATATAACCCAGGATCTGTTTCTGAGGGTACGTGGCAGGAGATTATCCTGGTCATTCATGCATTTTGTTTTGAGTATTTGGGACTATGTAAAACTATTCAATATTCTGTTATTACCTACATGCCAGACACTGTATGAAATGTTGTACTTATAAGGATTATCTATTTAATCCTCATAACTACTTGTATGCTATTATTATTAGCTTTATATTATGGATTAATCAACTGAAGCACCATTTATAAATTAATTTGTTCAAAGAAACACCACCATTTAGTAAAGATTAAAAATGGAATCTAGGAGGATTGGCACTAGAATCATAATAACAGCATTATCATGTAAAGAGCATTAGATTACAGATTGAAAGAGTTTGATTCTAGTTAATAATTAATAGTGACCATATATCCAACTCAATAGTGCAGCAAAATAGGTGTTATTATTTCCATTTTAATAGTAAAGATATTGTGTATTATAAGAGGGTTTAAATTAATTGTACAAAGGTACAAGCTTGGGCTTTGAACTCAGGTCTATATGATTCTAAAATCAATGTTTTGAAACACTTGGAAATACTTTCCCTGTTAACTCTAGTACTGGTTAATTTGAACAGTCTGTGACTTCAGATTCTATGGTCTCAGCTCTGTCATCTATAAAGTGGCAGAATTGGGCTGGGTGGCCGGCCTCAAGAAACCCTTCTGCTTTCTGCTCTATGATCTAAGAACATCCTGGAGCCTCATTATTTTTTTCCCCTGTTATTCATGTTCACTACGAAGGGTTGGATTTACTCCTTTAAGTAGTGAAAGATATATGAACAAAGATGACCTGAATAGGTAGGTAGCTGACAAAGTGAATGGGGTAGGGTGCACAGGGTTGGCTCCCAGCCACCTAGAAAGTAAAAAAGGAATTGAGGTGATGACAAGCCCAAAGCCAAGTTCCATACAGCCAAAGTATCTGAGAAGGACACTGAGGAAATGATTCTGGAGTTTCAAGGTCATTCAGAGGCCATGTGAGAATCATGAGGGAATAACAAAAGGTATGTTAGCAACCAGTGCATGTGGCAGGTGTGGTGTAGGGATAGGGCTGAGAATAGAATTCAGTGAAGAAAAACCAGGACTTAGTGGATAGTCTGTTGAGACAACATTGTGCTGAGAATAAAGGTGGAGAAAAGCAGGTCAGTTGGGTGACACCTGATCAAGGCAGCCTGTCTAAAATGGAAAGATCACATGCCATCTGGGGACATTTCCTCGGAAATGTGTTTGTAGAAAACCCAAGCTTTACTAGATAAATTGCTGGGAAAGCTTTCAGCAGAACAGATGCAGGTCATGTTTATTATATCATATTTATTTGGGGCTTTGAGGGTTACAATTAACAATTTTTGTGTCTGGGAAGCACAAACTTAGAAGATGAAAAAGGGTGAGGTTTTAAGGGAATGAGGAAAAAAGAGGCTTAATTGGTGCATGATAAAGACAAAAAGTGGGAAAATAAAAACCTTTGTTGTGCAATCCATGTGCAATCCAACCGCAATAGATCATTAGAAGGGGAGGCCCTGCTCCCAAGTCTTGTAGGCCTCTGTGCAATTGCTTAACTATCTCTGCCTGAAATATTGAGGCAAAGTTATCAAGAGAACAAGTCATAGACCCAGAAACATTCTTATACTGGAATGCTCTTCTGCATTATAAATTTAATGAGATTTAGTTCTTTTTAGAAGGGTAAATCTAATCAAATTTTCAAAACTGGGGCTTGATATTAGGACATCTCCATTTTATTGTCCTTTGCTTTAATTTTTCTACATTGAATAAGGCTCATTTAAGTAAGATTTGCTTACTGTCTATGGGAGAGACTGATTACAAAGCAATTAAAACAAAAAATAAAGATTGAAGATGTTTTGACATGTAGATAAAGTGATAGAAAAGTATAATTTACATTTCCAGGGTCCCAAATGCTATGAGATGAAGTTCTGAACATGTGACCTGTGGTAATGACATAACCAACTCAACTTTTATGTTACAACCAGGAGTCTGTGAAGATAAAAACAGCAAAAAATAAGCTAAATGTTTTAGGGGGAATGATGAAATAATGTAAGATAGTTCTCAAGAAGCAAATGCAGGTCTTCCAGTCAAGATGGCAGTGTAGGCAGACATGCCTCACTTCCTCCCCCAACCACATCAAAATTACAACTAAAATATAGAACAACCATGACTCAGAACCATCAGATATCTTGTTGAATGGAAGTCTGACAACTACGGAATTAAAGAAACCACATCCATCAAGACTGGTAGACCTGTCTTGATCCATCAAGGGGCGCAGGCATGGAATGGGCTGGTCCCATATCCACATGTGGTGGATAAAAATTTGGGAGAGGTATCTCAGGAGTGAGGAGTCCCAGACCCACACCAGCACCCCCAGCCCAGGGTTCCAGTGCCAGGAAGATAAGTCCCCACAACTTCTGGCTGCAAAAACAAGTGAGTATTGAGTCAGTGGAAGAAACTACTGGAGCCCCAAGCAGTTCCTCTTAACCCACACACAGACTCATCTACTCAGACTCACTCCTTCTGAGCTCCATCACCAGTGTAACAGCTTAAAAGGCACCAGCGGCATACAGGAAGAAACTGAGGTGTCTGGTATCAAGGTATGCAGAGGTCATTGTCCCTTTCTTGAACCCTACCCCCCACAGAGCCACATAGCCAGCAAGCTGGTGCCGTATCTGAGACTCCATGAACCTGGCTAACACTGTTTGTCCTGCCCCAAGAACCCCTGAGACTCTGCCCCACCCATCTTATGTGCCCACTCAAGCTGCTTTTCCATATGAATGGCTGGTCTTGGCTCATGCTTCACATCTTTCTAAATTCTATCAAGTAAGCAACAGCTGGCCTCAGTGAGCCCAAGACCCAGCATTAGCAGCAGCTGGCCCAGATTCACAGCTTGGCTTCACCTGGGAACCTCCAAGCCCAGCACAAGTAGCAGCCACCTCAGATTGCTTTATAGCTCAGGCAGGGTGACCCCAGGCAAAACATAGGTGGGTGCTGATCTTGCCCTGCATCACTCAGGAAGCCCAGAGCCTGTGTACCCAGTGGGCAACTACAGACCTTGTCAGAGTACTACCACCCTGCTCCTGCACAGCTGATCCTCCACAGAGGGCAGAGGATTGTGGTCAGTGGTCATAGCCAGTCCTTGCAGCTGACTGGCCTGGGTAAACCCCTACCATTGATCTTCCAACAGAAATCAAGTCTCAGCTACAAGAGGAGGGTGTACTCAGCCCTACAAGAGGAGGGTGTACTCAGCCCACAAAGGGCAAACTTTGAGTACCAGCTTGGGTGATTGGGGAGGCTGCTACTAGGCCAAAGGACACCTACTACCAAGACATGGAGTCAAAGCAGCTCTAACTAATAAACAAATACAGGAAGGCTGTCAAAACGAGGAGCCAAAGACTTATGGACCAAATAAAAGGACAGATTGAGACTCCAGAAAAAGAGGTAAATGGAATGGAGGTAAACAATCTGTCAGATGCTGAGTTCAAAACACTTATAAGGATGTTCAAGGAACTTAGTGAGGACCTCAACAGCATAAGAAAGATCCAGTCAGAAATGAAGGATACCTAATTGAAATAAAGAACAATTTACAGAGAATCAACAGTAGAATGTATGAAACAGAATCAAATCAATGATTTTGAACATCAGGAAGCAAAAAACAACTAATCAGAACAAGAAGAAAAATAGAATCCAAAAAAATGAGGATAGTATAAGCAGCCCCTGGGATAACTTCAAGAAGTCCAACATTTGCATCATAGGAGTGCCAGAAGGAGAAGAGAAAGAGCAAGAAATTGGGAATGTATTTGAAAAAATAATGAAAGATAACTTCTCTAAATTGGTGAAGAAAATAGGCATGCAAGTCCAGGAAGCACAGAGAATCCCAAACAACATGGATGCAAAGAGGCCCAATCCTAGACACATCATAATTAAAATGCCAAAAGTTAAAGACAAAGAGAGAATCTTAAAAGTAGCAAGAGAAAAGAAGTTAGTTACCTACAGGGGAGTACCTATAAGACTGTCCATTTGTTTCTCAAAAGAAACTTTGCAGGCCAGAAGGGATTGGCAAGAAATATTCAAAGCCATGAAAGCAGGGACCTACAGCTAAGATTGCTCCACCCAGCAAAGCTATCATTTAGAATCGAAGGGCAAATAAAGAGCTTCCCAGACAAGAAAAAACTGAAGGAGTTCATCATTGCCAAACCATTATTATATGAAATGTTATAAGAACTTATTTAAGAAAAATAAGATCAAAACTATGAACAATAAAATGGCAATAAATACATATCTATTGATTGAATCTAAGAAACAAACTAAGCAAACAAGAACAGAGACAGAATCATGGATATGGAGAGTGTTTTGATGGTAGCTAGATAGGAGGGGGATGTGGAGGGATGGGTAAAGAGGTGAGGGGATTAAAAAGTACAAATAGGTAGTCACAGAATAGCCATAGGGATGTAAATTACAGGAAATGGAGTAGACAAAGAACTTATACACATGTTCCATTGATATGATCAATGGTGGGGGGATTGCCTGAAGTAGTGGGGGATGTTGGGTGGAGGGGAGCAAAGTGATAAACATCAGGACAACTGTAATAGCATAATCAATAAAATATAATTTAAAAAGAGGCAAATGCATTAATAATAAGGTAGAAATTTGAGACTTCATAAATGTTAAAGTGTGTGGGAAAATATGGAGCCTTAAGCAAAGTAACATAAATAACATAGTGCCTGATACCTAGTAGATCCTCAGAAAGTGTTTCTTTTTCTCCCTTTCTCTACTCCTAACAAGGGAACACAGGAAAAGAGAGACCCTATACTTCCTTATTCTTCCAACACTTTTATAGGACTGAAACCAGGCTTACATGAAGCTACTGCAGGGAAGAGAATGAGTGTCTATGCAACCAGTACAAATTAATTTAGGAATGGGGTGAGCTAATTAAGACATGATAATTATTGAGAACCTATTTTGTTCCAGGCACTTTACTATGTGTCAGCAATTTCATTTTATGATCACAACAGTCTAGTCTACATTTTGAAGATGAAGAACCAGAGAATCAAAAGTGTAAAAATTGGTCCAAAACCACATAGCTGCTAAGGAGACAAAGTTGGGAATTGTCTCCAACCCACATTGCACTCTTTCGTAAACTATCCAAACTTTACTATCATCATGTAAGTCATCAAAGGGGAACTATGATGTAAGAGGAAGTTTGTGGTGCAGGAAGATCACCTTGCTAATGTGCTTTGGGGATGATAGTCAGACATCACTTGCTCCCACCCCTACATACCCTTAAGTAAAACAATAATAATATCATTTTTCTTCTTGCAAAGATAATACAAGTTATTCCACCTATGGACAAATAAATAGAAGAAATTAGCAGTGGCTGGTATAGCTCAGTGGATTGAGCATGGGCCTGCGAACCAAAGGGTCATGGTTCGATTCCCAGTTGGGGCACATGCCTGGGTTGCAGGCCAGGTCTCCAGCAAGGGAGGTGTGAGAGGTAACCACACATTGATGTTTCTCTCCCTCTCTTTCTCCTTCTCTTCCCCTCTCTTGAAAAATAAATAAATGAAATCTTTAAAAAAAAGAAGGAAATTAAAGTCACCCAAATCCTGCCACCCAGAGATGAATGAGGTTAACATTCTTATTATATCTCTTTAATGCTTTTCTCTATGCTTATATTTATAAATACTGAGCTTATACAAATATATATTTACAAAATGTTTATAATGTATACACATACTTGATTTGCAAACTGATTTTTGCTCATTTAAACAGATGGCATATGAAAGAAGCTTTTCTACCTTAAAATTATTAGGACTGGTATTATAACAATATTTTGATAAGCAATTCCATTTATATTAATGAAAATGTACAATAGTTATTGAATTTATTGAGTGCCAAAGGAAAAGTAAAACAATGTGTTAACACTATATAAATAGTGTTCTTCTAAGATAATATCTATTGTGTGAAGCATATTAGCTTAATCTCACAGAAATTTGATGTTAACACTCATAATCAGGGCTGAAAGGGGCTGGGTACACAAAATCTAAATGTATTTCCTTTGAGACTGGAATTTTTATATACCTTCAGTTAGCACAAAGACCACAAGAGTAACTTCTTTTCAGGTATTACAAGACCTAAAATTATGATATTATATTAGCTTGGCTGAGAAGAATAATATGAACTGTGAAATACTATTCATTTTCTCTTCTAGGGTACTCTGAGTTCCATCCTTTCATCAAATAAGGTCTTTAGGCTGTCATGTATTCATACATCTTGAAGCCACTGACTTTAATGAGGAACCATATAGGAAGCATGTATGTGAAGTTCACTCCTATATTTGCTGTAGAAATGTATGGAGGACAGTGTCTATCATACACTTGATGCTCCCAATATTAAACACTTTGGAAGAACTTTAGATTTTAGTGCCAGAAAAAAATGTCTTGCTGAAACTCATATACTTCTTCCTTCATCATAATAACAACAGTTTGAATGATTGTGATTCCTGATTTCACATCATCAGCCAGGAAACTTTGAGCCAAATTTTATGCCAAACCAAGTAAATTATGCTAATAATGTTAACATGTTTGCATTTTCCTCTTTTGTGGTATTGTTTTCTGTTTCCATTTATTATCCTCATTGTTATATTTGTTTATAAAGGACAATTCTTCCTTACTTCTTATTTTCTGAGAAAACTAAAGGAAATATCTTTTCATTAAAGGAATGTAATATTATAAATATTGTATTTTACCACCTTTCTAATTTATTTTCGTCATTTGAACTTGATTTATGTATAATCTCATAGGATTTTCTCATGATATGTGGAATTGAGAAAATGCATCAGTACGTAGCTAGCTGTAGCTCTCTTTTCTTTTTTATTAAATTTTATTGATTATGCTATTACAGTTGTCCCATTTCTCCCCCATCATTCCCCTCCACCCTGCACACCCCCTCCCACCCACATTCTCCCTCTTTAGTTCATGTCCATATGTCATAAGTTCTTTAGCTTCTACATTTCCCACACTATTCTTGCTCTCCCCTTGTCTGTTTTTTACCCACTGTCTATGCTACTTATTCTCTGTACCTTCCCCCCTCTCTCCTGCTCCCACTCCCCTGTTGCTAACCCTCCATGTGATCTCCATTTCTGTCTTTCTGTTCCTGGTCTAGTTTGCTTAGTTTGCTTTTGTTTTAGATGTGGTTGTTAATATCTGTGAGTTTGCTGTCTTTTTACTGTCCTATTTTTTGTCTTCTTTTTCTTAGATAAATCCCTTTAACATTCATATAATAAGGGCTTGGTGATGATGAACTCCTTTAACTTGACCTTATCTGAGAAGCACTTTCCATTCCATTCCTTTCCATTCTAAATGACAGCTTTGCTGGATAGAGCAATCTTGGATGGAGGTCCTCCCCTTTCATGACTTGGAACACTTCTTTCCAGCCCCTTCTTGCCTGGAAGGTCTCTTTTGAGAAATCAGCTGACAGTCTGATGGGAACTCCTTCGTAGGTGACTATCCCCTTATTCCTTGCTGCTTGTAAAATTCTCTCCTTCATTTTAATCTTGGATAATGTAATTATGATGTGCCTTGGTGTGTTCCTCCTTGGGCCCACCTTCTTTAGGACTCTCTGAACTTCCTGGACTTCTTGGAAGTCTATTTCCTTTGCCAGATTGGGGAAGTTCTCCTCTATTATTTGTTCAAATAACTTTTCCACTTGTTGCTCTTCCTCTTCCCCTGCTGGTACCCCTATAATTCAGATGTTGGGACATTTAAAGATGTCCTGGATGTTCCTAAGCCTCTCCTCATTTTTTTGAATTCTGGTTTCTTCATTTTTTTTTTCTGATTGGATGTTTGTGTCTTCCTTCTTGTCCACTCCATTGATTTGAGTTCCAGTTTTCCTCCCATCACTATTTGTTCCATGTGCATTTTCCTTCATTTCACTTATTGTAGCCTTCATTTGTTCTTCTAATTTGCGACCAAATCAACCAATTCTGTGAGCATCGTGATCACCAGGGCTTTGAACTGTGCATCTGATAGGTTGGCTATCTCTTGGTTGCTTAGATAAATTGGCTGTGGGGTTTTGATATGTTCTCCCGTTTAAGCCTTTTTTTTTTTGGTCTGGTCACAGCTGTTATGTAGTGAGGGGCAGAACCTTAGGTGTCACTGGGTTGTGACGCTGTATGTGGGGGTGCGGTCTCAGTGCTTTTAGGTTTTATTTCCTGGCGCTGGGGCCCTGGGTTGCAAGTTCTGTCTTGTTTCCCGTTTTCACCTGTATTATCTGCTCTCAAATGTGGGACCGCCTGATCAGCCAGCTGCCTTGCACTTGGGGTCTGCTAGGCACCGTCTGCACACCTACATCTGCCAACCTCCATTTCTTCTGCCACTACTCCGCCCCTCTTACCGATCTGGATGAATGGTTGTCGGACCTTTGTACAGTTCAATTTTTCTCTCAGTTCTGATTGTTTTCTTGTTTCTAAATCCTTGTTGTCCTTAATTTTGGTTGTGCGAGGAGGCACAGTGTGCCCACCTACGCTTCCATCTTGGCTGGAAGTCTTGTAGCTCTTTTTTCAATACTCTTACCTAGCCATTGATGAAGATGAACCTTCTTAAGCTAAATAACGGCTAAAACCTCTCTATCTTTGGCTCAGAGAAATTTTCTTCCTGTATTTCTTTAATGATTGCTTCCCCTTCATTTGATCTATTCTGTCATGTAGCTAACTTTTTCTTGGAATTAAACACTTGTAAGGTGGCCAGCTCATTCTAGTTTACCTGGGAATTTGCCAGGTTTATTGCAAACCAGGACAGTTGGTTACCCTACCCTTAGCTAAGGTACTGTGTCCCTAAGGACAGTTGTTTTCTAACTATTTATAGAGACAGAGTAGTTTTTCATTTGTAATTTCTAATCCATTGTGGACTGATCTTTGAAAATCTAATAAAAATGCAACAAAAATGGAGTAAGAAAAGACATTAAAAAAACAGGTCCAATTAAAAAATTATTATGACATACCATTACTTTGTCAAATTGCTCCAAGAGTTTTGAATGCTTTCTCAGTTTCTGTAGTAGCCTGTAAGATCTGGTGTCACCCGTGGACCACATTTTGAGTAGCCCTGCTCTAGGATTTCTCTCATCTGCCCTGATAATCTCTTCCATCTCCTCCACTCCACATTCTGCTCTCTCCAGCCTGTGCTAAATGCCTCTTTTGTGTTCAGATACCCCATTACATTAAGCTATGCTCATATTAAGGGAGAAGGATCAAAACTTATTTATCTTTCTATGCTCAGCAGCCACCACACTGCCACGCAAGGCATTTGTGGTATTCATTCTTTTTTGAGACTCAAAGAAATTTACAAAGTTTTATTTATGGTTGTCTTGGGGAGAGTGAGATTGTGAGGGCTTTCCTTTTTTTTTTTTTTTTTGTATTTTTTATTATTTCTAAATTGTTTCTAACACATAAACTTTTTAAAAGGGAAATTTAAGCATTATTTTAAAACTGATATTATGGAATAAGTGATATCTACCTTGTGGTTTGTGGTCAGTAAAAAATCCTCTTTCATAGTGTAGTCGAATTGTAGGATAGAGGCCAGCTTGTGTAAGAAGAAGAAAACAACACTAAATAATCCCACTTCTACTAAGAAACAGGATCCTATTATTCTATTTGGGTTGAGAAAATCATCAAGAGATAGAAACAACATTTTAGGACACAGTCAAGGAAATACTGTACAAAATTCTGTTAAAAATAGAGGATAAAAAGTGTTTCTTTTTCACACTGTGTCCCTTTGCAAGTAGCTCATGATATTGTGAAATTCAATAACCACCTCATCTGCATTATTCAGACACTGGAATAACTGGATGTGATTATGAAACTATGAGTGATGGAGCCCAAACTTCCCTAAGTAAACAACAATGCTGTTTGACCTGGTAGTTAATCATACTTTAAAAGTGACCTATTAGTAATATACAATATGACTAATTTAGCAGCTAAGCAGTTTCATTGTGATCTTGGTGTCAGTGGAATTCCTGACACCTATCCAAATGTTAAGTCATATTGCATAACTGTTAGGTGACATCACCATGCTGCAAGATTATTGGCTGAAGAAACAAACAAGCAAAAGAAGTTTCCTGAACTGTCAGCCTTTCTGGTATCCAAATGCACAACTTGTACTGTTACTGCAGTACAGCTGGAGAGCAAAGGGAAAATCTGAATAGAAGTGACTGGCTTTTGGTGTGTCCTTGAAAACCGCAGTTCATAGCACACGGAGAAATTCTCCAACCTGTCTAAGTATGAGGTGTATTCCTTTTCCGTGGGACTCCACAGAGCCAGTTATTAAGTGGGATGAGAGCACTGAGGCAATGGCACACTTTAGTAATGAGGACATTTAATTTTTCTGAGAACTTTACAGTCCTTTCTTTGGAGGGGATAGTTTACAAAATACATCCCACCATTGTACTGTACGCATAACACTGAAGAGATGGTCATCTGGGACCCAGTTTAAAACCTTTTATGGTTAAAAGCCTGGCTTCTTTCCAGGGGCACTTATAGTCCAAGTTAATCACCACAGAACACATAATACATAAGTTTATTTAATTATACAAAATATCAAGCTTAAAAGTTACCCACAGAATTGCATAAAAGCTGGAGCTATGGCTGATTAGAATTTATGATAATAATGGCTAACGTTCATTGTTTACTGTGCACCAGCACTAAGTACTTTACGTATGTAAATTTACTTAATCTTATGAAGTAGATAATATTATTATCCTTAATTTACAGATGAGGGGATAAAGATGCTGAAGTCATACAGCTAGTAAAGAGTAGAACCAGGATCTGAACCCAGGTAGTTCAGCACTAGTGTTCACAGTCTTAACTGTTGCCCTCCACCGCCGCTTCCTTTGTAATAATAATAATAACAATGGAACGAACAACAACTACTAGTTCCATCTACTGAATGCTTTTCATATCCCAAGCCTTGTATTTGTAACACTTCATATTATTTTATTCACTCTGTGAAATAGATCAGGAAAGTGAGGTACAGAGAAAATAAGTCATACAGAGCATAGATAATGAAACAAGAATTGATGGTTTACATCCATGCTTTTAACCACCATGCGCACTGCTTCTCATGGGTACTATTTATTGAGTACTCACTAATATTTAATCCCCATGACAATGCTGTGATAGTCATGATCCACAATAATACTTGTGTTAGGTATTATCATTATCGTCTGCAATTTATAGATGAGAAAAATGAGGCCACAAGAGATGGGATAATTTGCCAGCTTCTAAGAAGCAGAGCCAGCATTCTTCCAAGACCATTGAACTCCACCATACAACACCACCCCTCCAATATTCAAACATACCATTCTTTAAAAATTTTTTAAAATTTATTATTGACTTTTATAGAGAGAGAAAGAGGAAGGGAGAGAGGGAGAGAAAGATAAGCATTGCTTTGTTGTTCCACTTATTCATGCACTTACTCATTAGTTTCTTGTATGTGCCCTGAGCAGGGATTGAACTGCAACCTTGGTGTATCGGGTCTATGCTCCAACCAACTGAGCTACCTGGCCAGGGGCCAAACCTATGATTTTGATGCAGGTACCAGAACACATGTCAGGAAAAGGGCTGAGTCTTAGTCACTGAGTATGAGGAGTGATATCTAGGTCTGGGCATCCTGAAAGGGTGGAGCCTGGTAAAGAGATGCCAGAGGATCCTGGATGTCAGCAGAGCTCTGATTAAAAGATGTCCTTCCTTCAGTAGACTCTCCATTTTTGGATTCTGGCTGATTTTCTGAATGTGGTCAGACTCCCTTCTCTCCCTTAATTTCCCCTTTTCTTTTCATTCCTGTCAAAATTTCCAAAATTGTGCTTCTTTGCCTTCCTGCATTTAGTACAGAGCTTTTCTTGAATATGTTCAGCTCTCTTGCCTTATTAGGATTTCCTCCCCACCCCCAAACATCTTTTCATTTCATAGCACATATTCAGTTCTCTGGAATGTGGCCACCCATAAGCTGACACACATTTGCAGAGGGCCTTGGAAGTGAATGTGATTAGTAAATTTCATTTTGTTAAAGGAGAAGAGTATCAATATTTCACATATGTAACTTGGTATTTTTACAGTATTGATGTCCTGCCTTCAAGAGTGTAATAATTTTAAAATTTTGAAATCAAAACAATACTCAAAAACAAACTATAAAACAAAGAAAAGATTAAAAATAATTTGAATATTACGAAAGTACTTACCTGAGAGCTTTCAAGGTTAAATAGCCCTTTTTATGTTACTGTATTAAAGGAAATAAAATGTATGTATTTACTCATTTAAGAAATATTTATTTTGGGAAGTAGAGAATAAAAATATACATGACACATCCTGCATGTACTTAAATACTTAAAAAAAAAAAACAAACCCAGATGCTAGAAGAATAAAACAAATTGGGAGGTAGGGCTGGTCCAATACAAAGTGAACTCTGGATGATATGATCAGGGAAATTTTTTGAAGGAGCAGGTATTTGGCTAGAACTAGAAAAACTGGTAGAATTACAATAGGTTGGTATTTAAAGTTAAGGACAGGACTATTCATATGGAGACTAGTGTGAAACAAAAAGACAAGATGAAGGTATAAGGCCATGTATACAACTAGTAAGTAATGTGAGACCTGTCTACAGAAATCTGTGAGGATGGCCAGTAGTTTGTCCTGCTTTAATATCAGAGATCAGAATGTAGTGTGAAAGTGTGTCTCATCCCAAAATTAGAAAAGGAAAAATTTTAACATGTTGATGTGCTACAAGTTGCTCATTCTCTAAATCTATGAATCCCACTTTAATGAAGAAGTAAGGAGAAAATTCAGCATCCTAAACAACTCAACATTACCCAGAAGGTGTGCTCAACCAAAGCTCACTGGTAATTCACAGTGGACAAGGAGTCTACTCTTGGGTCATCGGAAGTCCTGAGTGACCTTGGGTCAATCACTGTCTTCCCTGGTCTGAGTCCATATTCCTGAAAAATACAAGATCCTTCTAACCAGATGGTGGATGAATAATTCATAGGAACTTCTCTGAAGTGCTGTTTGTAGTCCTAATGAGTGTCTGGGGGTAACTTTACTATAGTCAAGAATGCCTTAAGATAAATGAATTCATTTTGGCTTTTGATCACTTTGGGATATGGTCCAGAGAAGCTCATTTCATTCATTCATTCACTCATTCATTCATTCATTTAGACATTGAACATGTGCCTGCTGTGGTTGTCAGACTCTAAGATGGCCCCCAATGACCATGCCCTGTGTAGTGCCCTTCCACATTTACAGGGTTCTTCTGTGTGACCAATAGGATATGACAAAAGTGGTGGTATGTCACTTCTGAGATAAATTATTAAAGATGTCGTGGCTTTTGTCTTGCTTTCTCTCTTGGACTCCTTGGTCTGGAGGAAGCCAGCTGCCATGTCATGAAGACAGTCTGTGACTTTTAGAGAGACCCAAATGGTGAGGAACTGAGGCACACTGCCAATAACTGAAGAATTGAGGTCTTTTGTCAGCAGTTATGTGAGTAAGCCATCTTGCAAGCAGATTCAACAGCCCTAGTCAAGCTCTTGGAGGACTGCAGCCCTGCCTGACACCTTGATTTCAGCCTTGTGAGACTGAGCCAAACTCAGACAGGTAAGTTGCTCTTGGGCTCATGATGTTCAGAAACTGTATAGTAAATATTTGTTGCTTCAAGCTGTTAATTTTGGAGGTATATTTTTTTACATAGCAATAAACAATATACCTACCATTTGTTTGTTTTTATGTTAGGTGCTGAGAATAGATATAGTTTAGATTTTGCCCTCTAGAAAGGAACAGTACTCAGAACAACAGCAACAGATATGTAAGCACCTACTTACAACACAGTACAACAGATGCTATAAAGGAAATTTCTTACCAAATGCCAGAGGAAGCACAGGATATAACAACTCTATTTGGAGAGAAAAAGGGTTCAAAAAAGCTTTACAAATAGACACTTGGAGATAAATCTCCAAGAAACATCAGGGCTTTTCCAGCAAAAAAGAGGAAATAAGAGTATGTAAAGATTTGAAGTTGGAAGACCCATGATGTGTCTTAAGGAATGTGCTCAATTCCATTAGTTATGGCCAAGGATTCATGTGAGAATTTTTTTGCTAGGAAATGGGTTTATTCTGAGATATAAGAAACCATTGACAGGGTTTAAGTAAGAGATTGACATGATATGTTTTAGACAGATAGCTGTTGTGGGTTTCACCAGAAGGGCCTAGTAGGACTAGAAGCCAAGAGGAATGGAGGCCATGTAGAAAAGTACTGTAGTTCTTCTCAGTAGCTACTCTTGTGAGAGACTAGTGAGCTTCTGATGTGACCCTACCACTCATATTTTTTCACTGATCCTTTAATTTAGATACATATTTTTATAATATTTTTATTTTTATTTTTATTTTGAAATGATTTACCAAAAGTTGCAAAACTCATACAAGGAAATTCCTATACACTCTTCACTCAGCTCCTTCAAATGTTAACATTTTATATGACTAAAGTACAATGATTAAAATCAGAATATTAACAGTGATACACTTTAGTCTACTACCTTATTCAAATCTCACCAGGTTTTTAATTGGTGTACTTTTACTTGTCCAAGAGTCACACCTTGTTTTCAGTGACATCTCTTTAGGTCTCCTTTAATCTGGGACAATTTCTCAGCCTTTCTTTGTCATTCATAATCTTGATACTATAAAGAGTACCACCCAGTTCTTTTGCAGAATGTCTGTCAACTTACATTTAGTTTATTTGGTGTTCCCCATGATTAAATTTAAGTTATGTCTTTTAGGCAAGAAAACCACAGAAATAATGTGTTATGTGTCCTCAATGCATCATATTGGAAGTCATGCAATATGTCTCAATATTGGTGACGTTAATTTTGATAACTTGGTCAAAGTTATCAAACTTTTGCGAAGTTTTGCGAAGTTTTTCCACTGTAAAGTTATGAATCTCTGTGTAATTAGTAACTATTTTATGAGAAGATACTTTGAGACTATGTACATTTCCTCTTTTATTTTTAAACAAACTTTTGCCAAGTGATTTAAACTATTGATGCCTTAAATATGATAACTTTGGTGTTTGCCAAATGGTGAACATCAAGAGATTTTTAATTGTGTTGCTTTCTAATTTTTAATGGACATGTTTTTAATTTTAAAACATGTCCACATTCTTTTGGTACTCTTGTCTTTCAAGAAATGGAACCCAATTTAGCTCTCTGTCTCTCATTTTTGAACATTTTATTTATTTTTAGAGAGAGGGGAAGGGAGGGAGGAAGAGGGAAACATCAATGTGTGGTTGCCTCTCACATGCCCCCTACTGGAGACCTGGCTCATAACCCAGGCATGTGCCCTGACTGGGATTGAACCAGAGACCCTTCGGTTTGTAGGCCAGCACTCAATCCATTCAGCCACACCAGCCAGGGTGTGGCCATACACTCTTTATTAATAAGCCATACTTAGTGCCTATCTCCAAATGAATAGCATGTTGTAGAAATGACTCCCAAGACCAGGTCTTAAAAAGCATTGTGATTTCCTCTTTGCTCTCTCTTGGGTCACTCACCTTGGGGGAAGTCAGCTACCATGTAATGAAGACACACATGCAGCTTTATGGAGGCTCCCTGTGGAGTGGAACCGAGGCCTCCTGACAATGGCCAGCACTAACTTGCAAGGTTAATGAGTAAGTCACCCTAGAAGTGAATCCTTCAGCTCCAGATAAGCCTTCAAATGACTGCATCTCTGGTAGATACCCTGACCACAGCCTCATGAGACCCTGAGCCAGAGCTACCTAGCTAAGTCACTCCTGGATTCCTGACCTGCAAATGAGTGGGTGAGATATTAAATGTTTATTGTTTTAAGGCACTAATTTTGGATATAATTTACTGCACAGTAATAAAAAATGAATTCATGCTGGTAGATAGGGAAGATATCATCAGAAAATATTAAAGAACAAACACTAAAATGAAAAAAAGTACTAAAAAATGGGGTAGGAATGAATATTAGAATGATGATGAGATCCTATTCCTCACCAGATTAGCTAAAATAAAAAGTTCTTACAGTTCTAGGTAGCAGGAATTCTCAAACACTGCTGGCCAGAAAGTAGTTTGACATTATCTAATAATGGTAAAGATACACATACCACCAGATAAGTTATCAGAATCCTAGTCCTAGACACATCGGCAACAGAAATAGGTGCACATGTACGTCAAAGGACACACATGAATGTTTATAACATCATTACTCATAATAGCCTGAAACTGGAAACAACCCAAGTATCCATCAACACTAGAATGTGTAAACAAATTATGAAACAAACATTCAATAGAATATTATATTGAAGTATATAAATGTGGATGAATCTTATAAACAAAGTTGGGTGCAAGAGATCCAGCACAAAGGAATATATGCTGTATGATTCTATTTGTGGAAAGTTCAAAAGCAGTCAAAATGAAACTATTTTTTTTAGGGATATATAGTTAGGTGGTAAATCCATTAGGAAAAGCAAGAGAAGTGAATGCTATGGAAGTCAGAATGGGGAGGAATATAGCAGTTGTGACTGGAAAGGGACCATGGTGAGGACTTTCAGAGGTGTTTACAATGTATTTTTTTGGTTTTTTTTTCCTTTAAAAAGTCATTCCTACTGAGGTTTAACAATAAAACTAATGTAAACCTATGTATAAGGTATATTATGTAATGTACAATGTAACCAGTATGTTAGTTACGTAGATGTTGACTTCAAAATAATTCATTGAACTGTTTATTTGTTTTTTATGTACTATGTCTGTTATATTTTACAGTTTAAAACATTAAAAATAAAGTTTGAATACAGCAGAAGATCTTGGAAATCAGACTGGATCAAAGTGAATGGGAGCTAGCAATTAGGACTCAGTTAAGAAACAGTACATGTTGGGGACTTCTGGCCAAGATGAAGGCATAGGTAGACACACTGTGTCTCCTTACACAACCAAAATAATGACAACAAAAATTTAAAAACAAAATAACAATCAGTACTGACAGAAGACTGAACTGTATGGAAGTCCGACAACCAAGGAGTTAAAGAAGCCACATTCATCCAGACTGGCAGGAGGGGTGGAGTCAGGCAGCTGGGCAGAGAGGGATGGCACCAAAAAGAAAAAGCGGTGGCTGGCGGACCTTGGGTGCACAAGGTGGCACTGGGAAGACCCAGTGAGGTAGCAGATTGTGGACCGGCGTGGTGTGCAAGGCAGCTGGTGGACCAGTGGTCCCACATTCATGAACAGATAAACCAGGCAAAACTGGGGAGCGAGACAGACCACACAACCCAGGGTCCCAGGGTGGGGAAATAAAGCCTCAAAACACCAATTGAAAACACCTGTGGGGATTGGGGTGCCAGGAGAGACTCCCAGCCTCACAGGGTCCTACACAAACCCACCCACATGGGAAACAGCACCAGAAGGGCCCAGTTTGCTTGGGGGAAGTGGCAGAAATGATTGAAATCCAGCAGAGA